>JARJDZ010005746.1:0-10637 GCA_030264555.1 Aleochara sp. GC000083
ATATATTTACGGCTTTGACATATCGGGAATCAATTTGTTTATAAATTATTAATGTTTTTAAACAATAATTAGATTTTTCTTAGTTCCAATGCGATTTTCTCACAAATTCCACCAAATGTGGAATAAAAACTAATAACACCAAGTTGCTTATCATATTGTGAGTGAAAAAGTTGTAAAATGACCGGGGGTGGCACTTAACTATGAAAAATGAAATAATCGGTCAATTGTTTCATACGTTTATTTTGTTGTTCTATTCACTCCCTATAATTTTTTGCACGGCGCGCCTAAAGAAGTTTTTACTTCAAAAATTAAAATAAAAGTTTGTAGCGAAAAAACCGATATGAAATTCTTAAAATCGCTCGAGTTTTCAAAAATTTTCATATCTCCGGAACTAATGGACCGATTTGGATGATTCAAAGGGCATTTACCATATTTTGGCGAAAAAATTACATTGATCATGCCCCCAATTCTCTGCGGGAATCAGAAATACTCGAACCCGAAAAATGGGGTTCTAAAAATGCAAAATTTTCGCTTTTTTTTGCTTCTTTAACAGCGTATAACTTTAAAACGGTTGGACCAATTAAATTATAGTTAGAACCAAATTGTAGGTCTTGATGAGCACTTTCCAAAAATGTATGGGTTCATGCCCTTTTGGCAATGGGGAGAAAGGAAACCGCGTTCGAAGAAAAAAATTTAAAAAAAAGTTTGTAGCGAAAAATACGATACGAAATTCTTAAAATCGCTCGAGTTTTCAAAAATTTTCATATCTCCGAAACTAATAGACCGATTTGGATGATTCAAAGGGCATTTAGCATATTTTGACGAAAAAATAACATTGGTCATGGTCCCCAATCTCTATGGGACTCGGAAATATGCAAACTCAAAAAATGGGGTCCTAAAAATTCAAAATTTTTGCTTTTTTCCGCGTCTTTAACTGCGTATAACTTTTAAACGGTTGAACCGATTAAACTAAAGTTAGAACCAAATTGTAGGCCTTGATGAGCACTTTCCAAAAATCTATGGGTTCATGCCCTTTTCGTCATTGGAAGTCCAGAAATCGCCTTGAAAGAAAAAAATTGAAAAAAAAGTTTGTAGCGATAAAAACGAAACGATTTTCTTAAAATCGCTCGAGTTTTCAAAAATTTTCATATCTCCGAAACTAATGGACCGATTTGGATGATTCAAAGGGCATTTACCATATTTTTACAAAAAAATAACATTGATCATGCTCCCAAATCTCTGCGGGAATCAGAAATACTCGAACCCGAAAAATGGGGTTTTAAAAATGCAAAATTTTCGCTTTTTTTCGCTTCTTTAACTGCGTATAACTTTTAAACGATTGCAACAACTAAACTAAATTTAGAACCAAATTGTAAGTCTTGATGAGAACTTTCCAAAAATCTATAGGTTCATGCCCTTTTGGCATTTGGGAGAGTAGAAATCGCGTTCGAAGAAAAAAATTGAAAAAAATGTTTGTAGCGAAAAAAGCATTATGAAATTCTTAAAATCACTCGAGTTTTCAAAAATTTTCATATCTCCGAAACTACTGGACCGATTTGGATGATTTAAAGGGCATTTACCATATTTTGACAAAAAAATAACATTGGTCATGGTCTCGAATCTATTCGGGATTCAGAACCTGTATAATCAGTTGTCTACAATCATACAAAAAAAATCTTTCAAAATTCCTGGTACTTTTCAAAAACATCCTGTACAAGAATTCCTGGTTATTTCAGTACCCAGTAGAAGAAAACACGTGCAATATAAATTAACCTTTATTTTATCAACTCCGAAACGAAATCTTTCACATGTTGTAACTTACAAGTTAGCACTTGCGAAGTTTACTCGTTAACTTCGCGCACGCAAATATAAAAAATGTTCTGCAATGTTGCGTATGCTGGTCTCTGTAGGGCTCTGTGCTTGTCCGATGCGTGTACTTGCTGACAGATAGTATTTTAGCGGAGCGTTCTTCGTATGCGCATACACAAATTTCGCGCTGAGTCTTTTCGGCAGCAAATCTCCGAGTCAAACGAGCGACCGCCAATTAACGTGGAATTTATGCCGAGTTTTATTTTGAATTTTGGCGTTTTCGGCTTTAATTTTTCGCGTTCTTCGCGCGCTGTGCCGCGCCATAAACGGTCAATAATTAAACGGCGAAGACGGCGGCGGGGAAAAAACAAGCGGGACACGGTTTGTGATTTAAGCGAAAATTTCGTGCCAAATGCGTAAAAAAAAAACGGAGATAGCGACAAGACATGAAGAATTGGTGAGCGTACGCGAACGCGAAAAGTTTTCCAATGCAATATTTGCTAATTAAAGCTTTTCATTACTGCTTTTAATTAATTGAAATTTATAATACTTATAAATTACTTCCATTTTATGTATACAAAATGTTCAGGAATTTTTTTGAGTGTATGCAAAAAGGATGAAGATGTATTTTAAAAGGATTATGAAATTTTAGGAATTGAAATTTACTATTTTGATTTTTAACTTTTCAAACTTTTGGGGTGTCATTTTAATCCTTGTTTCCAACAGTTGGACAATTTTTGACATTATTCATAATATTTTCAGAATAGAATCAAAAAATCCTATTGAAAATATCTTCAATCTAGAAATTTCTTAGATTTTGCAAATGAAAATGTATGAAAATATATGAAAATGAATCCCATATTTGAAATCTAAGCCAGGAAAATAATTTATGTCATTAATTAATCTCAAAATTAATCAGCATTAAATGGATTTCTGATCCTAATTAGCGAATATATACGTATTTCATGTTTTCATGTCCTTTTAAAGAATTTCATTGATCGATTTCCTGGAAGGACTTATTAAGGATTTACAGGAATTTTTGTTGCTTCATAAAATTCCCGGTAGAGGTGCTGTAATCAGCAGAGTTTCCAGGATTTAGAAAAGTAATTAATCCTTTAAATTGGAAACCTAACAAGTATCTCTTCATTTCTTGTATTTCTTATCCTTTTACACTTGAAAGAAAATGTTATATCATTTCTAGGTATATTGAACCAATTTCAGAAGAAAAATTACCAATTTTCCAAAAAATTGCCCATCCTGAAAAACCAAAAATTAAACAATCTTTCACATAATATAGTATCATATCAGATTCAACTTCAGTTTGTTAGAAAACTAATGAATCAAAAGGTTATGCTTATGAAAAAGTTGATGAAGCAATAAAGAATTCATGAAACCCTAAATCAAAGTTCTTCGAGAATGGGCAAAAAATTGGGTGCAGTTATTTCGATTTTGTCCCACAGAAAATAATTCACTGGGAATTCGTCGAAGACGACGACGACGACGACGCAAGAAGAAGTCTTTAAAAACACGTTGGCATCGCCAATAAATTACCAACCGAAACAGTTATCTCTTGTTGCTCACTAATGGATCCATTGTTGGACTGATGGATTGAGCAGACAGGTCTGCTCCTATTAAAATCCCAGCATTATGCATTGCTGTTGTTGTTATTCTTGCTGCCGTAAGCGCCGGACCTCCAAAAAAAAAAAAGTTCGCTGAAAGCCATCACAGATCGCCAATAACAAGATGCACTCTCTGAGAAAGTTGGCCGGAACACGTTTTGAACTAATGCTGCTCGTAAAGCCTTCTGCTCCTGCTTCCGAAGGAACCATAAGTGGTTTTAACGTCGTCGCCAACGAAAATCGATTGATGCATGTGAGGGAAATCATTTTCCATGGCTCCATGTCTTGTTTTTCTTTCATTTGGATGCTGGAGAAGTTGGGAGTGGACTCGACGGTTATTGGAGGTAAAGCTCGTGTAATGATTTCTGCAAGTGGATAAAGAGGTGTAAAAGAGTTGGATACGCTTCTTTAGCTTTGGTGGGTGCTTCAAGTTAAAATGAACTCGAAGCAACGAGCGTGAAAAACGAAGGAACGAAGGTGCCATTTCGGAGTAAGTGCGTTGAGTTATTTCAGGTATTTCTAATTTAGTGATTGTCGGCATTGACAGAGTATAGAAATGCTCTCGAAGAGAGATCCGTTTGTTGGCGCCATGCCTCACAGCACGCGTCTTTTGTTGCTTTTGTACAAGGTTCGTTTGTCTGGGGGCTATTTTCAAAAAATCTGACCTGTATCTCTAACTTTGGTTACCAAACCATTTTTACAAATCTTAATTGATGACATTATGAGATTCAGTTGGTGAAAATCATTGCATAAAGAACCCAAAACCTAATCGAATACAAAAATATGTGTTCAATAGTTGGTTAAATTTTGTTTCGCAGTCAATTTTTTAACTTTAAAAAAGTAGACAAAACTAAATACTTCAATGGTTGTTGAGACACGAACGCGATACCGCGGGACACGCACGCACACGCACTTACTCGTGGTGTGTTACTGGTGGCAGGATAAACGCGTGGCCTCTGCCTCCCGGTTGTAAGGCGGGATGTGCAATCTCACTTGATTGCACTTGGCTATTCGTTCAATACGGTGAAGGCGCGACTACTGGGACTTCGCCGCGTCTTTTACTTAATGTTTCGGTAGTGGAGAAATGCTCAGAGGTGATAGTAACTTACACGACGTGGTGGTTGCAGATCTGTTTATTTTGACATTATTTCCGTCTTATATATTAGCTGAAGGTGGTGGGTGGGGATGCATATGGAGGTCTAAACTAGTTGAGGATTGGGGGAAAGGTGCAGGTATGCCATGCATTTCTGGCATGGGGAAGTAGGTTGTATGCTGGTGAAGTTGATAGCTGGTAGGAGTTTTGGTAGTTGTTACCTGGAGGGTTTGGGAATTTTGGTGACGTCACGGTGCAACTCTTATTTCGGTGGGTATTTCCCCAGGTTGGGGATTCCCGGTCGGCACGTGGTCGGGAAAAACGCCGAGGGAAAGCCCGGCGTAAACAATGGTTTTGTAATCACCTTGTTATTTTTGAGTCACAAACAGATTTGCTGAAGTCATTAGCAACAGTTCCACATAGCTAAAAATAGAATTTTTGAAAATTTCAAATGAATCCTTCTTAGTTCACCCAAGATTTTGTGTGTGAAGTTCTATAAAACTTCATCGAACCAAATATTTTAGCATTCTTGAAAGAGTCAACTAATATTTTTACAAATTCAAGATAAGATTGTATAAAAAGAAGCATGGAAATTAAAAAATTCATTCTTCGTATGTAATGTAATGTAATTGCAATATTTGAGGTTGAGTTGTATAAAAGTTAATCGAATAAAATATTTTATCATTCTAGCAAGAGTTAAGCAATTCATGAACATAATTAAGACATCAATTTAAAAATTAACATCAGTGAAATTGTTGTAAAGCATAGAAGTACTGAAATTGGATGTTGAAATTGAATTATAACCTTTGTCACTCGAAAAGAATTTTCAAACTATTTATCCTCAAACAAGTACTTTATAGGAATGTAAACTCGACATGTATAAGCAATGCACGTGCATTTTACCGAAGTGGATGTGAATGGATGGAATGAATGTAAACATTTTGAAAGAACTATAAGTTACGAGCATTGCAGGTTCGTTATTCTGAAATAAATGTTGAATGCTGTTCAGAGCACTCCATAGAACGTTTCAACATTTAATTTAGTAAATTTCATTTCAGTTTTCGTGATTTTATCAACACATCTATATTCCTATAAAAATATTTGTTAGTTGCAAAATTAGTGTTATTAAGCAATCGAGAAACAATCAATGCAAAAAGATAAATTTCTACCATTTGAAGACACCGAAAAGAGAACCGATGACAAAACGGTAATAAAATCAGCAAGTTTTATGTCTGGCATAAATGACTTAAGTACCCTAGAAACGATCAGGTATAACTGTGACTCCAAAGAACAAAATCTTCTTGTAGAAAGCATAAAGACATCTCTGAAACTACATTCATCAGATATATCTTCTGAAACATGTGTAGAGTCACCGTTAAAGTTCAGATGCCGAAATAGGTATATGCTTAATGAATTTTCATTTTGAATGCACGTCGTCGATTGCAGCGGTGTTCTTTTTGTTGGTCACATTAAAGACAACTTTACTGCCAGTCGGAATTGTTGTTGGGAAAGTAGCAAAGCGATACAAAAACGAGTTGGATTTATTACGAAAATGACAAATTAAATAAACGAATAAAGCCTCATCCATTCACCAAGCATTATTGCCTTCATTTATATTCATTACCAACGCCATTTATATTGTTCTCCTAGAAAACAAACGAATATACTTTGTAAAATTGCTTGGCATACAATTCGCAAATGGCGATATTGCATTATGTCGATGGGTGGATGTGTGCGAAAGAAAGTTGCGCGTGCATCTGCACACTTCGAACCGAAACTTAATTATAGAATGACGGCGGGCGATTGCATTGAATTCATTGAAAATGAATGGACTGCACATGAAGCTAAAAATAAGGGGCTATTTTCGGATTGGCAGACGGCTATTTTTACGAATTTTATATATTTTAGCTTTGCTTGATTTATTGAAGTACTAGTTCATGCCACAAGTTGAATAACTTTTCAATGGGGAAAGGTCAAGAACATTAAATCTCAGAAAAAAAATAATTCGGATTTTCAATGATGTTGAGAAAGTATCAATTGAATTTCAAATCTGTTTGTAATCCAAAAAAGTCACTAATTGAAATTCTCATTTGAAATTCAGAAATTGAAGTTGATTTAAGTAATATTTATAAAATGAGTGATAATTACTGCATTAATAATGTCAAAATTCTGATGTTTTGTATAATTTATTAATAAAAATGAATTTTTATTTAACAAAAAGTGACACTTGAATTTGAATTTGAACTCTTCTGAATTTCATTTGAGGTATTCTCAATTACATTTGATAATCTGAAATACTTTTCGCTGTTTCTGATATTAAACTTATATTTTCTCAATTATATTTACCAAATCTAAAATACAATTTTTGCAAACTGAGTTACATACACAATTCTGAATTACATTACACTCGTTTAATTGCCATTTCTTAATTAATTACATTTGGCCCTTTCTGACTTTCTGAATTATTGATAAATAATTGATAATAATTGATAAAAAAAGTTTCTTGCAATGAATTCATGACAGAATCTCCCGAATGGATATAATCATTACATTAGTACGATTACAATTGATTTGTTTGAAAACTCAATGGGAATTTATGTCCACTGATAGAATCTAACAATATTCCATTCTTCGTGGGTTCATCCCATATGCATCCAAGCACATACTCAAAAAAAATTATAGATAATAAAAAACAATAATCGACTTCGTGCTATCTTCTACGCAATCCTCAATGGACGACGCTTCCTTATTGTTATTTCATGCTGAGTGCATGAAAGCCCAAACTACAAAGTATCGGTTACCACACGAAGACATAAAGGCAATCAACTCACCTGGGAACAAAAACGAAATACCAAATTTTAAAGGGCTTTGACGAATGATGCTCGCGATTGTATCGCAGAGATTAAAATGGGTGTGAGAAGCTTTATTCTTATATTTTGGACGTGAAGGTACTACTATGAAGGTAAATATTACTCAAGATTATCTTTCGAACAAGTAAGTCGATGTTCTGGTTTCTATTAAATGGCCTCATTGTTGGTCTACATATCAGATAACATCTCTGTTAGACGATTAAAATTTCCAGCCCAGATTCAGAAAACTACATCGTCTGGATGTAGTATTATTATAAAACTTCACCCTTTAAAGTTGTAATCTTGAAAGAACCAATTAAATTTCAGAAAAATAAAATAAAATTTTGAAAGAAATTGAATGAATATCAAATCTGTTTTCAATTCTGAGAAAATTACTTTTAATTCAGAATGCATAAATGTAATTACAATTGATGAAATGTAATTGAAATTGTCATTTGAAATTCTGAAAGTATTACATGTAATTCTGGTTTAATTGAAATTGATTTAAGTAATATTTATAAACTGTGATAATGCATTGATAATGTCAATAATTTGATATTATGTGCTAATTTACCTTTAACAATGAATTATTCTGAATTTCATTTGATGTATTCTTAATTACGTTTGACTAATCAGAAATACATTTAATTATTTCTAATATTAAAATTATGTTTTCTCAAATAAATTTTCCAGATTTCAATTACAATTTTTCTGAATTTAAAAAGTTAAAATCTAAATTTTATTTGCAACTCGATAAATTACAATTTTCTAATCAAAATTGCATATTATACTTTTCAATTCCTATTGGAAAATTTGAAACATTTTTAGGGAAGAATTTAAAATTCCATCCACTTGTAATTACAATAATTAGAATGTACTTTACAAACGTAGATTCGTTTAGGATGCGATTTGCATTCATAATTTATTTGTATTCCTCGAGCAAATACAAGCATTTAACTGAATTTCGAGCACGTTTTCGCAGTGTTTACCAAATTGAATCTGAACCCAGGCAACAAACTGAACAATTCCTCAGGATTGGAACGTTGCATTTCCACTTTGTCTGCATGCTTCCATCCATAGATCCGTGGATTGCTGTTGCAGAGGACGGTTCGCAAAAGGGAAACAAACTGGGTGCTTATTATTAAACTTGGCCTGGTCAACAACTCGCTCGATGCGAAGTTTCAGAGGCCTGCAATTGTTCCACAATTATATTCGTGTGTATTTGCTGCTCGTTGAATGCTCGTGGATTCTTGACTGTTTGTCACCAGGACAGAAATAACTAGAGAGTTGAGATGAACTTCTGATTGCTCATGTTGTTTTCTTTGGTGATTCAAACAGGTAATGTTTCATTTCATCATAGATGCAGAAAAATTTAATTTTTTCCAGTTGTAGTTCAGAAAGAATCAATATTTTAAATAAAATTGAGAAAGTTTCAAATGAATTTCAAATCTTGAATTGTAATCCTGAAAAAGTCTCAATTCAAGTTTCAAGTTTTAATTCAGAATAAATAAATAGAATTCCAACTAATGAAATGTAATTGAAATTGTCATTTGAAATTCAGATATCATTACATGTAATTCAGATTCCATTGAAGTTGATTTAATAATTTTTGATATTAAACTTATGCTTTCTGAATTATATTTACCAAATCTGAATTACAATTTTTGCACATTGAATTACATATAAAAATCAGAATAAAATTTGCAACTCGTTTAATTATATTGCTTTTTAAAATTTCTGACTTGTAATTGGAAAATGTGAGAATATTTGTTAATCGAGACTTAATTAAACTAAACTCCAGAAAAACTTTTGAAGACTTCTTTCTTTCATTAATGTCCACATTTTAAGAAGATTATTTATAAGCTTTTATGAGAATAATTTGATTCAAATCCAAATTATAAATTCTAAAATTTCTTGTCAAAAATTCTTTTATTACAACTGATAAAAGTATACCTAAAAATTTATGAGTCTTTAAAGTTCATATAAATATTGTTTGAAATAATATGGAATAGTATGAAATATGAATATTATTAATGTACTTTTTAGCAGTCTGATAAATGTTATCCATCCATATTCGTCCTTCTACAAAAAGAATAATGGTTGGTCCTAAGAAAAATCGATTGTTTAGATATATTCATATAAAATTTATACCATAAAATACATCAATTTTACATTTTCTCTCTACAACTAAAATTTCTTGTATCTTCCAACTAAATTTTTTTCTCCATCAACACAATCAACTTTTTACCTCAACTTCTTTCTTTAAATTAAAAGAAAATACTTTTAATCCTTGAATAACAACTACAATTTCATTTCATTTCATCATGTTTCTGACAACTTCCTGATTTTCTTCTCTTATCATTCTCTTATCAATTTGCAAAATCCACAAACCACAATTTTGCAATCTTGGATCTCCTAACAGAACAAAATTGTCATTGTAATGAACAAAACCAATTTCTCTATAAAATTGAATATTCATAAAGGAACATAGTTTCAAATACAACAATATTCATATTGATAAAACTTGCATATCCATTCAGAAACCTGTCAAAACATATACATCATACATCTACATCTTCAGATAGTTCATTTCTGTTCATTTGAACAACCAACACATTCATGTGCATATGTTGGTTCGCTTCTTCAGCTGAAGAAGAAAAAACACAACAAATACATGCACTGTATGTGCACTTACGTGGAACCATCAAGGAGGGCAATGAAAGAAGTACATCAATACTTCCATACAGAAAATGCAAAACGCCCACGTGCTTATTACATGCTCCATCTTACCTTTAATGCATATTCAATACTCCTTAGGGCGCGGTCAGACTTACTGCATGTGCCGACGTTAGAAAAACGCATGAAGCCAATTTTCTTAACATTTAAATGGACGCGGCCACACTGGACTGCATTTTCGGCCCTTGCAGTCGTCATACATTTTTGACGTCGTGCGTACATTTTTCCTACTCATTCTAGCTTATCATTAAGATACGTTGAATTGAATAGAGAAGTTTCAGGTCAGTTTATTTGCCGAATTTGCTGGAAATGGTAAACCCAAAACGGGCTGCATTGTAAAACCCAACGCCGTGGGGTGTCTTGATTAGTAATTCGTAGTAATGATATCCCAAGAATGATAAACAAACATTTGAATGCATTTATATTCAATTAAATTACAAAATTCTCATCAAAATGATACCAAATATGATATATATTTGATATAAATTATATAATATTTTGTCATCTGATTTAAGATTTGAAAATAGATAA
>JARJDZ010005753.1:0-12194 GCA_030264555.1 Aleochara sp. GC000083
GAGGTCGAATGAATGAATGTGTATCGCAATGTGCGCGCAACAGCTGCACACGGCAGATTTACAATTTATTTACACCGTGACGGGTGGATACGATGGGTGTCTTCATAAAAAGGTCATCATCCAGATGGATCTATTGTTACTATTGTTGTTTCTTTTGAAATATTTAAATTTTCGGAAATCCTGTATCATTTATGGTAAAAGCATATAAAAGAAGAAATGACTTTGCCTAAGAAGTTTATGTCATCATTTCCTAGTCGGCTTTTTTGCCAACTTTAGGCTAACTATTCATTAAACCAATTCGAAATTTGCAATTCTTATCTCTGTAGTATTTTCAATAAATTTTTTTCATATTTCTTGAATCATTCCATATCCAAGTCTAACAAGGTCAAATGTTGCACAAATTGGAATATTTTTTTTTTTGAATTTTAATCCATCATCTATTATTTGAATTATAAAGATGAGAAGTTCATTTTTTCCAAATTTTTAAATCCAGTAGGTACATTATCTTGTATTTTGTATAACATCATTTTCCCCACTGATTTTTTCTCATTATCTAGGACTAGACTTTTGCATATTAGGATAAAAATTTACTAATGGCTGAGGAAGTCGTAAAAAAATCTCAGGTTTCAATTCAATATAAATATTCATAAAATTACTGCAAAAAATACATGGATAAATTTTTAACAAGTAAATATACTTATGATATACTTTCGTAGAAGATTTGAGGAACTGAATGTAAGTTTAAAAAAATCCATATTTATAATTTAACTTATTTCAGCCTTTAATAATATTGCCTCAGTTATGACAATATTGAACAACGAAAAGATGAATTTCCACAAAGATTTCTACTAGATAGTTAACTAAAAGTATTCTAAATATTGATATACATACATCTTAACACTAATAACCTCATGAAACTTTTCGATTTCTTCAAATTGAACCTAATTTCATAAAGTTGCATAAAGAAATAAAGCAAGTCGTTTTGGCTTCTATTCTTTAGATCTATTATCATACCTGAAAACTGTAAATCAATTCAAGAAGAACATCTTAGAACTAAGCAGTGTAATTTACCATGAAAGAAGAAAGAAAAATGTTAGCTCTTGAATATTTAAATAGGATTCAATCAATTGCTATGCAATATAATTCTGTTTTCTGAAAACTAGATATCTCTATATTATTTAGTCATATTTCGTTTTTTCTAGTATCAAATATGAGAGTTTTCCGGTCACCCAGATAAAATGACATAGTCAGCTACAAAATTTTGGGCAATGGGTCCTTAAGAAACAAAATTTTCTTTATTTGCCAAAATTATCAGGACTGGAACAAACACATGGAAATTTTTTTGCTCAGTAGTGTTTTCCAAATCAAGAATAGTAAATTAGGACTGTAATAATTGTAAGTAGTTTAATCTAGTACGAAACATGAAATATATTCTGTTCTTGAGAATTCTAGTAGGTTTCAAATCAATTGTTATAACACAACTGATTGTTTTTTGTCAAATTTCTCTGCAACAATAAGTCGTATTGTTTTTTAATATAATCATTTCTTTTGAGATTTATTATAAGAATATTCTTTGATCATCCAATAAAAATGACAATCTCAGCTCTAACATTTTGGACAATAAGTCCTGAAAAAACAAAATCTTTATATTTGCTAAAATTATCAAGCTTAGTAAATCCAAATTCTGAATATGCAAGTATACAAATTAGTTTTTTCAAAGTTAAGAAGAACAAATTATAACTAATTGTAAGTAGTGTAACTTACCAAGAAATAAAAATAGAATTCTTCTCTTGAACATTTTAGTAAGGATTAGATCAATAGATATGACACCTAATTTCTTTGTGCAAAAATCAAATAACTATAGGACAATTAATCATATTTAGTTCTAACTTAATCATTTCATTTGAGATCTAATACAAGAATATTCTTTGGTCATCCAGTAAATATAAAAAAATCATCAGTTCATTAGCTACAAAATTTTGAGCAATGTGTCCCCAAGAGAAAAATTCTTCTTTATTGGCTTTTATAGAATAAAATATAACATTCTGATCGTTGATTCAAAGCACTATGTACCCTATCAAAGATCTCGGCTTCGATTTTTCCTTATTTTTTCTTTTTTACTAATTTTGCATTGATTATATTTGCAAATAAGGAATAAATGAGTGAACGCATCGATAAGAAACGCAACGATCTGCACGAAACGAAACCTTCTTCGCTTCAGAACGCGAACCACTCGGTCGACCAACGCGATATGGATCTGAGTTATGGTTTGTTGCGAATGACGTTCGTTAACGTGTATAACATACTCCCACACCCGCGGAGAAGCCTTCCGGCCGCCATCTTCGAGCCGCTTTTAATTAATATCCGTGCACGGGGGCCGGCTAATTACCACCAACTCCGCCGCCACCGCCACCGCCACCGCCGCCATCTTCATCGGCTTCGTCAACTCTTCCACCAACCCGTCCATTCGCTATATTCCTCTTATCAGCCTCTTATCTCAACGCTATGTTTCTAGGAGTGTGTGTGTGTGTTATGCTTCATGCTTCATGTCGTATTTATGCGCGCCGTTGGCGGCTGGTTGGTCGGCCGTCATTATTCAAAAATGCATGCGAAGAGTAGGAAAAAGAAGCGCCGAATGGCGAGCATGCGAGGAGGAGGACGAAGGAAGAGCTGGGAAGTGGATGGAAATCTATTTGCGGCCGACACAGCACGACGTTGATGTATTTCGAGCGTTTCTGCGCGATTTTATGCTTTAATTCGCGGCTCTCGCAATTAGACCAACAATGAATAATAATCGCTCTTCTTGTTGTGTGTGCATGGCTTGCGACTCGGTCATCTACCTTCTTCTATCTGTGCGCCCACCGCGTTTATTTCTTTGCTTTTATTGCGGCTCAAATGTGTTATTTAACTTATTGTGCATCGTAAATTTCAAACTGCGTAAAATGTTAATCGCTTAATTACTACATGCATTAATTAGAAATTCTGAGAAATTTGCATTATTTCCGGTAGGAAATTTAATGTGTTTGCTTGTTTCTAATACACATAATTGTTCAATCCTTTGTAGAAAATTGAATGAGGATAATTTAAACAATAGATTATAAAAGACGTTGTAAAAATATCTATTATTTTCGCAATAGAAGTGTAGTTGTTTTTTTAAATTTTTGGATACCCCATTTTGAAATATCCCTTCTGGTATTTCTGATTCCCGCACAGATTCAGGAGTATGAAAATATCATAAATGCCGTTTGAGTCATCTGAATCGGTCCATTAGTTACGGAGATAACATTTTTGGAAAAATCAGGTTCTGCTTTTCCAAAAAAAATTTAAATCGCTATAACTTTTGTTCCAGTGGAGTTGCAGGGCCAATATTTTTTTTGAGTTCTTTCTAACGAATATTATCTTTCTAGGTCATATCAGCCATCAGTGTATCAAGTGTGGTAAAAATTACTTGAGCTGTTTAGGAGAAAATCTGGAACAAACTTTGATATATATCATATTTTAACTATAACAATTAATAATTTATAAACAACATGGCAGGATAACTTGAAAGTCTGGATATTTATCGATAATTATATAATAAATCGTGAAAATTTGAAAACAATCGGGCTGGCCGTTTCTGAGACAAAAGTATAATGAGATATTTAACCGTGTTTATTTGCCGCCCCCGCAAATTTTCTGTCTGCCACCCCCGCTGCAGTATCTTCGTAAAGATACCATCGTATATTCAAAATTGGATGAAATTAAATTGAACGAATCTACGAGTTTCAAGTATGTATCCACTTTATTTGCGGTAAATAGCCGCCCCCAATCATTTTTTGGATTTGCCGCCACCAAAATCTGAATCCACGTCTATCTGTTAGTCTATGTACCAAATTTGGTGTAAATCGGTCCATCCGTTCTCTAGATATTAAATAAAATAAAATGCAATTTTATCCTTAGCAACACCAATGTAAATCAAATGGGAGCCGCCACCATGAATTTATCGAGGGAATGTTTCCGGTTTGAATCCCCATGTAAATTTTCATGAGATATTCTTTTGATCATAACTCGAAAACTACTGGGTCGATTTTCATGATTAAAAAAGCAAATGAAAATTGACATTTTCATCTATCGGTCTATGGTTTTAAAATTTTAAAATATGCCACAAAAAATAGTAATACAAAAGTAGATATGATTTCAATCAAAATTGAATATCATCGAAACTAATTGAGATATCAGGTTCGTTCTTGGTAATTTCGAAAGCTAAAGAGTTGTACTTACAAAATATTGTGTCTGACCTTAAATTTTTCATAAGAGTTACCTAAAATTTAATAATGAAATAGATATAATATTTTCTCATGTATTATTTTTAAAATTGAATAATTGGACGTTGTTTTTTTTTTATAATATCGAGTAGATTTGAGTTATTTTGCCGAGTTTACTAACTGAATAAAAGATGTTTTAAAAATTTCTCGAAGAAATCAGTAATTTTTTTTAAGCAAATTAATTTTCTTCTTTTTGTTCTAGTGGAACTACAGAGGCAATAAATTATTACGAGTCTTGTAATAAATACTATTTTTGTAGGCCTTAATCAGAAACATTTTTTTTCTTTTGAAACTTTGAATAAAAGTGTGAAAATTTTGCATTAATATTCAAAGAAATTTTCATTTTTGTAGTGTGGTCTTAAGCACATTTCAGGTTTTGTTTTATTAACTGGATAAAAGTAAACAAAAACCATAAATTTTAATAATGTACATAATCAACGATTAACTCTACATACCAAAACAATAATTTATGAAAGTAATGAGCTCTAAAAAAAGTCGAAATTTAATTTTGATTAAAACATTTCCGCATCTGCCGGTCGCGCGTTCTCATATGAAATTTATTCCTCGACGCGAGCCGAAATTTGTTGCCCCCAGTCGTTTGCAGACAATATATTTATGTTTATGCGTGTGAAGGCTATCATGTAGTGGATAATTTGCATACAATATGTTCGCTCCAGTCGGCTGCCGCCGAAGACGAAGAATACTCATGCGTGGGTGGAACGGCGAACGGCGCACACGGGAAGGAAGAAGCTGTCATCCATGCACGCATACGACAAGAAACATACGCCAGCGATGGATGATAAAGTGCTAATGCTCATATGTATGAATACACAGAGACCGCATGCGTTTCATAACCGACACCATTATATGTATACATGAGCAGATAACAAATTTGAATTTTCGTGTATTTGTTTGGGCAATTGCCCAAAGAGGTGCTCATGCGGTCCACCTGTTCACCCTTTAGGGCACGCTGGGTGCGCGCATTGATACACACCACCGCCCATCCACCCTCTTCTTCATTCTTCAGTTATGTGATCATCATCAACAGCAGCAGGTGAAATTACCATTCTTGGGCAATGTTTGGTCTTTTATTGCGATAAAGAGTCAGAAACAAGGTTTGAAAAATCCAGGGTTCGTTTTATTAAGTTGCATTGAAGTCACTTTTGAAATTTTATGTTGTGTATACAAATTCAACGTTATAGTTTATGAATACTTTATGGGAAGTTTAAATTTGGTCATAGTAATGGAAGAAATTAGATACGAGGCTTATATAGGATAACAAAATAATATATTTTCCAAATTTTTGACGAATAACTCTTTGGAACAATTATTTCTTTTTTGATCTTAAATTGATTCTCAAAATTGAATATTATCTACATGTCAAAATAAAATACTTTATTCTTTTCTCTTCTTTCTGTTGAAATATATTAACTGAGATTGAGAAAATTAGCCAGATATTAAACCAAAATCGAATGAAAATGAACTTTAATCATCAAAGAGATTTTGATAAAATCTTCCATGCTTAAAATCCTTTAAAAAATCAATACTTTAATGCAAGTTTGAAATTTTCTGATTAATTAAAATAGCATCTTAATCACAGATTTTAAATTATATTTCTGGATATTATGGGACCAAAAATTTCGAAAATAATTTCAGTCATTTATTAGACTGAAAAAATAATTTATTTTTAATTCCTATTATTTGCAAGATCTAAAGATTGTTTAGTATATGATCTTAATTTAAAATTGTAAAATTAAGCTGAAACTTTCTGACTGGTTCAAAGCCAATAAGTTAATGTTGAATGTATTGAAAACGAAATGCATAATTCTCAGTACAAAGCAATATGATGGTATTATAACTACAAATATAAAAATTGAAAACGAGAATATAGAAATAGTAAAAGAGTTCAAATATCAAGTTGTAATTATGCATAATAGATTAAATTTTAAGAACCAAGTAAAGTATATTATAAAGAAAGAATGTTAAAAAGTAGGCGATATGGGCAGAATATAGCAACAAATAACAATTAAAATTAAAATACTGATACCCCATACCATGATAGAACCTTATTTTACATACTGCAGTAATATGTTATTTATATGTAACGATGACGATATTCAAAAACTTCAAAAAGTACAAAATAGAACCATGAGAATTATTAATAATTCATAATTATAACTTGATTTCCTTAGCGTTCAGCAACTTGTGATTTACTACACCCTCCTATCAATTTATAAAATAATAAATAATATGAGTAAACATTTGATAAAAAATGAAGAATATCATTCTTATAATACCAGACAAAAACAAAACTATCGTTTACCGAAATATAAAAAAAGTAGCGGTCAAAATTCATTTTACTACAAAAATGTTTTAATGAACTATCAAGTGATATTAAAATTGTAACTCAATTAGAAATTTTAAGGAAAAATGTAAACATTTTATTAAAAATAATGTTAGTATCTAAGATAACAATTTGTATAGGTTTTAATACTTATTTAACTTAATAAACAATATATTATTTTTATTATTAATATTGGGTTCATTAAAACCATATAAACAATCTTCGAAAATTCTTCCCTAAGATTTAAAAATTTTGGAATTTTTTATAATAACTTGAAAATGAATGATGAATGATGAAAAAAATAAATAATTATTTTAGGATCTAATGTAATCAAATACAATAAAAAAGTAAATTTTGTTATTTGTACTCTTTTAATGAACTTTTTGTCAATATACACTGTGAACAATTAACTTTTGGTAATAACCACCCGAAATTTCCAGCTTATTTTTGATTAATTTTTGATCCTTAATGCACTGCATCGGAACATGTCCAAATGATGTAATTGAAATGCCGAATCCTCGCAGGCGCCTGAAGAGTCATCGAATCGTTCGCTGGATTGTCGAACTCGAATGCGTAATCGAAAGAGCCATCGACTACTTAACGGTCGGTGACAATGCGTGATATAAACTACTGATCGAGAGTGCGAGAGACCGCGGTCAGAAGTGCTGACATGATATTCACATTTGCCTACGATTTGTCGCCGATTACGAACCAACGAACGAACGAACCAACGAACCAACGTACAGGTATGAACTGCTAGTGCTGCAGCCACCTCCGCCACCGCCGCCATCGCCGCCATCGCCGCCACACTCCAGCCGAGCGACTTGCAGGAAGCGGACACCAGCGGCGATTACACGATTACACCATTTACAAGTGCATTCCATATGCGTATACGAATAGGTTCAGTTCGGTTCGGTGTAAAACACGATTAATAACTTAATTTGCCTTCAATTGTTTCCGCGAATGCACTCGACCAGAGCGCGAATCATCGAGTGCCCTCTTTTTCCTCGCATCGTACATATGCATAACACTTATTGTTTAAATGTCCGGGTTTTATTACTTATTCTTCAGGTATATCCTTTACCTGCATTGAAGTACAGGAAGTTGAATTATTTGTTTGTAGTAGAGATTTACCGGTTCTAGATCGCGTTGTTGTCATCAAAGCTGTGATCTAGAGCCGGTAAATTTCTGCTACTACTCTTTATCTTAAAAAAAAATAAATTTCTTCTCATACTTTAACAAATCTTTTGGTTTTTTAGATGTTTTGGGGATTTCTTCTGTAAGAAGATGTAGTGTTATAGGTAGTTGTTGTTTTGGAGTACCCTGTGGACAAATGATATGAGAAATAATGGGAATAATGGAAGAATCGTGGAATGGTTACTACATGAAGACGATTTCATAAAATGCGATAGGCGGCGATTTCTTCGTGTTTCTTGTAAAATTTAAAGTGGAGTAATTAGAGCTGATTGCACTTGCGCGTCAGTTGATGGTTGTTACGCACCATAGATGTGTTTCCGGTCAACGGGACTTCATGAAAATTGCTTTTTATACTAGACTATTACAACAGAAACACTTTATTGTGTCTTGCAAAGAGTGCTAATGTTCGATTTAAACTTCATCAATTTGTACCAATTGTAAAAATCTAAAAAGTTTCATTTTGCAAATGTATGTAAAACATAGAATGTTAATAAATTAAAAATGCATGTTAAAAAAATGGATTTTTTTTATTTTAAAGCAGATCTGAACATAACAGAACTCTAATTTTAAATATTAATTATAAGCATAAAGATGTAATTTTTTTAATGCCAAAATATTGTTGTTGAAAGCACCTTTTTATTTGAAAATTTCAATAATTTTCCATTGAATTTCGTTGAATAGTTTCATGATAAAAACTATTATTTAAATGATAATGTTATAAACTTATAAATTGCATACATTTATGTTATAACTTAAGTTACTTATTTACAATTTTTATAAGTTTGAATTAAATAGTTTTGAAAAACAAGTTTTCATTTTTGTATGAATCCTTTGGAGTTTATTTATACATATGTATATTTTTAGTGTAGTTTTATAACTTTGTGGGAAAAGTGGGTTATTTTCTGGATATTTTAAGACAGTTTTAAGACAGTTTAATTAATATTATTAATTATTAATTGTCACAAGTACTTTTCAATAAACTATTCCAAATTATGATTATTTTAAACTATTAAAAACTGCAAAATTAAGAGTGAGGTTCACTTTTTCGGTCATTACAAGCGATTGTATCAAGGTACGCGGTATACAACGCATGCGTTGAAGAGTTGCTTATCATGTTATTTTATTATAAAGTATAATTTAGTGTTTGTATAGTTTAAAAGTTTTAAAAAAGATTGCATCGGCCGGGAATCGAACCCGGGTCGCCCGCGTGGCAGGCGAGCATTTTACCACTAAACCACCGATGCTTGCTAAAATATTGCAAAAATATAATTTCCGAGCCCAAATTTCATAAAAATATAAACATATCGTGATATAATAGCAACATCGAGTTATTATGTAACATACCTAATCGAAAAATTGTGAAAATATTGCTTTTTAACACACTTCAACTGCAAGAAAATTGGATTTTAAGAATTTATTGACTTTATTATTACCTAGGTATCTTCATTTTAAAATAAAATCATTTTCCCAATTTTCACTTTTCCAATCTATTTTTGTTTGGATCTCTAAAAGACAAAAAGTAAAGAAAAATATTTATGGACAATTTTGATTTCAATTACTTAAGAATTTTTTTTCGGAAATATTGCTTACAGTAAAATTTTACTTGAATTTTTTTTCTAGTACATAATTTAATTTCCATTTTTTTTTATTTGATTAAATCATTTTGAATATTCATTAAATAGTTATAAATTTTATATTTGTTGAAAAATTTGCATATGCAACTATTTTTTAAACAGTCATACAAAAGAAATACAATAAAACTTTGAAACTCAAAAAGAAACTTTGCACAGCCATTCAATTTTCTGACAAAAATACGATACATCCTTGCATTTTTATCAACTCCCCCAAAACCTATATATCATTGAAATGAATAAATAAAGTCGTCAATGTCCAATCAAATCGCAATTTATTGCTACAGCTGATGGCTTTGCGAATTTGCGAATTTTCCCAATGAACACCCACCAGCATTTCCACTCCTATCATAATATAAAAAGCGATAAAACCGTGTTTTTTTTTAGCGAATGCGAATGCATCCATTCATAATCTATCATCCGCCGATTCATCAATTGCGCCCTATTTGACCACTCCACTGACGCTCATTCATCGACCGATGCGAAACGCTTTTCGCGTTTGTTTTCATTTTTAATTTTCACGCCGCTCTCAATGAAAAACCGTGTTATCAGCACGCCGGCCGAATGCATTGAATGCGATTTCATTTCGTCGATTTTTTCGCACATTTTGATACGATCGCGAGCGAGAGGACGGTCGCATGTCCTCTCATGTTTCAAGTTTCATGAGCGAGTGGTTGTATCGTGTGTATTCCGGTCCACACACATCATCGCTATTAATGTGCACTGATACACTTAATCATTTAATGACATCTAAATCGCTGTCATGTACTACATTGCTCGCTAACTAATTGACCAAGTCGGGAACGCGACCAGCACTCAAGGCGGGAAAGGAGTGACCGAGCAGGTTGCTGTCGGAGCGTATCAACATTTATGTCGGGTTATAATGCGATTACGTCGGCTTCCTCATTCTCTTTCTTCATATTTTTTAATGTGCCACCGACACGTTATCGATCAATTTCCATCTGGAGGTGCGTGTTCTTAATGCGTCAACACCTTAAGTGATTTTTTCGTTGAATAAAACATAAACGGTTGCATTTTTTTTTTCGCTTTATTGACAGCTTATCAGCACCTGTACCAGAATATAAAATTATACTGTTTTGTATCGAGTATGAATTTATGCATTTATACAACAATTGCAAACTTAATAAGGAAACAAGGAAGAACAAAAAAATATATTTTTTTCAAATTATTATTGGTTGATTCTTCTGCCTATACAAACCCATTCACATGATATTTCATGATCTTTGATAATAAGAGAAAATATAATTTTATTTTTGTTTGTACTTGGATTATACGTTAACGATTAACGATCTTATGCATAGATATTTAATTACAGATCTGACCCGGATTTGATTTAATCATTTATTTATACAACCAGTTATTAAATATTTTTTTGATAAACGATAACATTGAATTTATAACATGAAAATTTATATTGACTTCATCGGAAAGTAATTTCTTTTTTTTTCTGAAAATTAAAGCCATTTTTCGTACAATAAACAAATATTTTATTAAATTATGAGCTGTCAATTATATAAAAATTATAAGATTAAGTATGAAGTAGGGTGCAAAAAAAAATCAAATAAATCCGTTGTTGGAAAAAAAAACGAAATGACAATTTTGAAGCCTATAATATATTGTTTATTTAGTTAAATAATTATTAAAGCGTATACAATTTTTTATCTTAGATACTAACATTATTTTTAATAAAATGTTTACATTTTTCCTTAAAAATTCTAATATAGCTACAATATTTAATATCACTTGGAAGTAAAATGATTTTGACTGCTACATTTTTTACATTTTGGTATGTTTTTTTCTGGTATTATAAGAATGATATTCTTCATTTTTATCAATTGTTTACTCATATACCCAGGTGTCATATTAATTATTATTTTATAAATTAATAAGAGGGTTAATAAGGAAATCAAGTTTTTTTTTGCAAAAATGCAAAAACCTGTATTATTTTTGTTCTTAATTAATTATAGTTATCTATAAAACTTAAATCAAATATTCTTAGTTTTTACAAAGCAAATAATTATCTAAATAATAAGTGTTAAATTGAATTTTTTCACAAATACTATTTCAATGTATTTTGTTCTAATATTAAAAAGATAAACGACGATATAGCGGAAATTGTAGATGAAAAATAAAATTCAGAATATAAAATGAAACCAATTTTCTAAAATTTATTTTAAAAAAACGTATTCTTTAAAATTAAATATTTAGTGTGTTTGAATTTAATTTCCCATTATTTCCTTTTTTCAAATTTCAATTTTGATTCAATAATATTAGTAATATAAATGTTACTAGTAGTCAACAACATATCAAAAAAAAAAAACAATTATCTAACATTCTATCTATATTTTTTCACACTATGAAAAAATTTCAACCAATTGCAAGAACAGAATTTCAAAAAACATTATCCAGGAAAATTGTAAAGTATATTCCATCAAAATTTTTAAATTAAATTAAAAAATGTCAAAATGAAGAAAATACTTTGTTGAATTATCTTCATAATGAATTTTCAACCTTTCTATAACAAAATTGCTTCCTATAAATTGAATGTAATAAAACGCGGTTCTGCTGATAAGCGATCGGGCGAATTCGCATCGATTGCATCGGGTACTTGCAGGATGGCTGGATGGTGGATGGGTTTTTTGGTCAATGCGAAAAATGATATATAAAAATGGGCCGATATGGAGGATATGAGAGACC
>JARJDZ010005755.1:0-40254 GCA_030264555.1 Aleochara sp. GC000083
GGTACTAATCGGCCAACGTACACTCGTCTAAACAAGCTCCAAAGTTGGGCAGCAATTTTGACCAATTTCGACCGATTTTCCAACTCAAAAATCAAAAATTTGATAATCCCTCTATGGCTATTGTTAACAATTGGTAAGACCTATAAAATGCACTTTTGATCATCCAAATCGGATCAGTGGTTCCAGAGATATGAGAATGTGGATTTCGTAAGAAATGCGCCGCCCGGGTCTCAGCGCACCCCTGGTTTTTAGCTCAACTTTATCACTATATTTCTTAGGCATCCAAATAGAAAAGTATAAAGTGTTATCCATGGTTGAAAAGGTCTTTAAATTGTCCACAACCGTGGTTCTTAACCTCTGGAGGTACCAAAAACCATCAGTTTCGTATGAGCATTAGCTGGATTAATTAATGCCTTTGCATTGAGTTGCAACCTTTCAATAGGCGAAGGAATTTGCATGGGAACTAAACCAATATCAGGGAGACTTACAGCGGTCCAATAAGAAATGGAATTCCTTCGGTTTTTCTCTGGGGTTGAGCCCTGGGTTTTAGTTGAAGGCAACGAGCGCGATGTCATTTCACGCTTGATTTGCACGTCATTCGACATATACGGCCTGCTCCCATTGGAAAATGCCTATTTCCTGATTTAACTATCCCGGACTACTCCCCAGAGATGCAAATACCTCGGCGCAACTTTTCCCGGCCATGTTCCAAAAGTCCCACTTGAGCCATGAATCAATCTTCAAACAAATCCTCAACCACATGAATATTTTTAATATTTAATATGACCTCGAAGAAGCAACTAAACGGGAAATCTAGATTTACTTGTGACTTTGAGATGGCCCTCTGGAGATTTTCAATTGGGCCTCGAGTATCGACGAAGGAATTACTCGCTGATCGCTTAAATATTGTCACCTTGGAACACTAACCTTTTTCTAATCTTCAATTATTCTGGGATCAGACGTTGATACCTCTTAGATCTTCCCAACCAGTTCAAATGGTGATAATAAAACCGTGCTTCGTGAATGCTGGAATGGAATATGTTTTTCTCAACATCTCTTCGAATTCGCGTCGTGTTGAACTCCAGGTTCAAGTAATTCGTAGCACAAAAGTCAAGCGTGTGCTGGGATGGCTTCAAAAACGGATCACACAACGAGTAAGAGGATCGGCGAACAAAATTAGGTACGAGCCCGGTTTCAAGACGTTATCGTTGCGAGCTGGTGTATTGGTGGGAAAATCTTTTGGTGGATCGTGCGTGGACTCGACGAGAGGAGCTCATACAATCCTCGACATTCATGCGAGAGAAGAATACGCACGTCTTGTATTTGAATGCGCCCTAGATGCGACAGTGAAGTGCCGCATTATCTGAAGAGCCCAATATGTTCCCCATCTAAAACTTGATTTTATTTTTAATGCTAGAGTCAGAAAAACACCGAATTGAACAAGAAGAGCCACCTCGAGATTTCTATGGAATTTAAACTACTGATTTATCATTCGGTGGGAAAAATATGTGATCTGCGTCTCTTGAGGGACAGAAATTTCAAATTGGAGTACATCAGGATGTCACATCTTGTATACGGTCGAGCCTCAGGGCCTTTAAGTTGGTATCTCGTCAAGAGGCGCGCACAGCAAGTGTGTTAAACTCTTGGTCGAACGGAATACTAATCTTGAATGCAACTGTTGTCCTCGCAGCAGCCATTCGGACGTGCGGCTTCTGTGCATCTTCAATGTTTCAAGTTGGAGGATGTGCTTGTTATTCCGTTTGTCAGCCGACAAACAAGCAAAAAATCCACGTTCCAGCTTTCCGGATCGCCAGCCCTCGAAAATCCTCACAACGCCTCAACTAGAAAGTATTTTAATATAATTCCACAAAATATGGAAGTCGTATAAATGTCGAAAAGTTTCCCTGCGAGCTCTCGACCAACTTATAATTTTGTTAGCCTTCAAGGAAGGTTCAGGATAACGCACGGATTGGATTTTAAACCGGCGAAATCGAAAATATATAAAATCTTGAAATAATATTAAAGCAATATCAAGACAATATTAAGACAATATTGAAACTTCAGGACTTGAGATTCTAAAAATTTCAGAGTGTTATTGTTATGACAGGATTGCAAAATGAAAATGAAAATATAATAGTTGAACGATGAAATTAATGAAAATTTAATTAAATCATACGAGGCAATTACCCTTAATTGGAAATTATTAGATTCGGACGACCATTTGAAGTATTTTTATTATAATTATTATGGGCGGATTATGTCAATATTCATTATTCGATTTATTTATTCATTTGCCACGAGTGCAATCTACAATTCTCATTAAAAATCTCATTAAATTTGGAATGAATTGGAAGCCAAAATACCAAATTGTCGATAGATTCAGGAAAATAGCACTCGATTCTATCCCGTATTATCAGACATAACAGTAGGATATAAGCTCATGTATTGTGATCGCTAGCGGCATCACAGAGAAACCATCGGCCCGTTAAAATTGGCTGTAGTTAAAAGTCACATCCCACACAAGGAATTCTAGGACCCGACAAAGGACAATAAGCGAGAACTAGACACTATAACCAGGACTACATTGATAGCTGGGGTTCACTCTGACGCATTTCGATGTGGATGTGCACTGTGTGTGGCACGTACATCAAAGGGTCGAGAAAGCAATCGCTGATGGCTCGTTGATGGCAGCTGAGAGGATTCCGGACACCATCCCTTACTGAAAATGGTGTGTGCGTGTGATGGACTCTCTCGTGTAATAAATCATCTTGTACGCGCGAGGACAAAGTTTGAATATTGATGTCCGAACACTTAAATCTCATACCCTGAACCTCGAACCTTTCCGTCACTATGTGTCATGGAAGAATTCACACTTTGAATCATCCTTCTAACACTTCAGACATATTTCCAAAAGCTTTGCAGCACAACTCCCTTCAGATAGATTTTAAAATTACCTCCTCGAATTCACATTGAGATATCCATCCCGCTGAAGAAGTGGGTTCCGATTTTCTCATCTCGTAGTTTACCAGGCAACTTTTCAGCGTTTCAGCGGAAAAGCATATTTCAGCTTTTTCGTTCTGAATCTGTGTACGCGGATCTATCTAGTTTAGCATAGAGCCTCGAACGGCCATTACGAAAGCACAGCTGGATTTCGAGAGCAGCCACGGAGTTTGTTTCCGGGCTGCACGTCCGGCGCCTCCGCCAACATATGATAGATGCTTTATATATAAACTCTATCAGAACTTTCCACTTTATCTACATCCAGCTGGAAGATGCATTTGCATCGGGTTTTCGATAAGCAAAAAATGCCAAGATTGGATAACCAACATGGAGTCGACTCGAGTGAAAACTTAAGAAATTTTTGATCAACAATGTTTCAAGCTGAACCTACAGGATGCGAACATTGCTATCACGAATTGTGGTATCCGTGTTGAAGCTAATGGAATATGAAAGACCATTTATTACGACGCATTAACAAACCAATCCCAAAGCGAAATTGCATCGTTCGTCTGCATGCAGGACTGCATTTGCACTTCCAGGACCTACGAACACGTTCCCGGCGTTCCTGCTCGAATCCTGAAGGTTGGAGCGTGCCAAAACATTTGCAAGCGCACAAATTAAATGCATCCAGCACTTGTGAGGAGTTTAAGTGAGCGTGCAATGAAACCGCATAAAATACTGTCTTACATTAAATTTTGACACGTTAAGTGTCTCGTTCTTCGTTTGTGCAAACAGCCTGCGCGATTTTATGGCACCGTAAAAAGTGCAACAAAATCCTCAACATATGGTAGAATGTAACGAAGTTTGCTTAGGCTAAGAAATAAACAATGAAATCTTATCTTACCAATTTCGAGGTACTTTTGATGAACCGAGTCGTATTCGTCCCACAGGATGGACCGGAAACGATTGCGCTCTCTAGATGCAGCAAGGACTGGTTCTTGTTTATGATGCTCGTTTGGATTTCTGCAAAAAATTATCATTAATTTCATTATTTTTTTGAAAATTTATGTGATAGTTTGTGGCTGGTCATCAACGAAAAATTGGAAGAAGACAAAAGGACAAAAATTGAACTAAACCAAAATAGCAGCAAACAGTAACAATGTCATCAGGAAAAAGTGGTCTTCAATGGGAGAATGCTCGTATGTATATATCCTAGATTCAATGGTGATGTGCTTCTTGTCCGTATCGCACAAATGGCTATTGCAGCACCATCGCGTCAGAAGGACGAAGGAAAAAAGCGAAGCAACTCCAACGAAAAAGCATAAGCGAATAACGGAATAGATACATGCGTTATTTATATACGAGGGCACAAACGAACGGACGAGTGGAAGGAATACATTTTATGTGCATGGCCGACTTAAACTGCAATCTTTGTGTTTTGCGTTTGGCCTCTGAATTTCCTCCTCCGAAGGAAGAGTAAAATTGGGGTGTGCAAATAAATGGGAAACGGGAAATGTGATCATTGCCATTTGTTTTTTATATTTTCACGTTTTATCCTTTCTCGCATTTGCAAATAGCATATTTGCAATTTATATTTAAAATTCAACAAGGACGACGAATTTTCTAGATGCTATATATCATAAAGAAAATAGTGGGTTCTGGAACTTCCAGCTTCACAAGCTGAAATATGTTATTGTTAAACATAACTGATTTCAAAAATTAATAGTTATAAACAAAGCTAATAATTTCCATACTATTTGACAGTTTAGATCAGAACATTAAAGCTATATTTACGTATATAACTTTATAGTAGGAAAAAACCGGTTCTGGAACAATCGGCTCTAAAACTGGGAAATGGTAATTTATAACATTGTCGTGTAATCTATCATCTCTAAAAATGAAATTAGAGGCTTAAATTAGATATATAAGAAAAGGGTAAAATTTACCGGTTCTAGAACAACCACCTTCTTATATCGAAAACTGTACTTGTTTCTTAATCGTAACTCAGACATTTGACATCATAATAATCATGAATGCAAAGCATCATTATTTGTCGGTTCTAATTAAAAATGAAGAGTGTAAAACTCTTCCTTATACATCTATGTAAAAAAACAGTTTAAGAAGGGCAGGAAGAACTTGCGTATCATTACACAAGCGGCGCAGTTTAATTAATTTTCAAATAGCCCTTGTCAAATATTTACACGAAATTTCTTCATCCTTGCTCCTTTCCACTCTTGCGTGGGGCGCATGCACCGCGAAATGTGTATATATAAAAGACGTTAATACTTTCTTCAACTTTTCTTAAACAACTCGTTGCATGAAGAAATTGCCATTACGCCGCCATCCACAATGTGGTGCCATGTGGAAAGCTGTTCGTGAATGCGAAGTTTGCCCATCCTCTCGCTCTTCGCCGCCCTCAGCATCGCGACGTAATCAATATTCGAGTGGATTTCGTGCCGAGATATCCTCCTCCTCTCGTGGCGAATATATCGACGATATAGATATCTGGGACGAGTTCGATGTTGCGCGCCATTCGAGCGCACACCGTGATGCATTTTATTATCGGTTATTATCTATAAAAGTTGTGCGATGTCAATGTGCATTGACTGCAGCGACGATGATGGCGGCCGTCTCCCATCATGGAAGGAAAAACTTGTCTTATATTTAATGTCGAGTAACTTTCTGCACCGAGTGTTCCACAATGGATGGCCGTAAAAATGTGAAGCGTTAATTTAACGAGCGACGAAATGAAATTAAACGCGGCAATAAGCGATGCGAAAGATTCAAGGATAACAAAAAAGTTCGACGGGAATTATTTGGTGTTTTTAATGAGTTGCCAAACATGAAAAACCTTTCAAAAGTTGCTTTCTTACCAACTTAATTTCCAACATCAATTTGCGAGTTTTCGTTGCGAAAAATGCAACGCTTCAAGGATACACTCACAATATTTGATCCTAGAACGCGTTATATACGTGATGTTTGCTGGCAGATTAGTGGTTTGTGCACATGATGTCTTTAATATCCTCATTGTATGCATAGTTGGAAGTTAGTTGAATGGTTATGAGAAAAATACAATACGCTCCTTGTGGGAAGGAAATGCAAAACGTGGAGGAACTCTTGGACGTGTTAGCATAATTGCAGTTGCATTCGTGCACAATGTTCCATTTAATGCGAATGTCATCCGGAAAGTTGGAAAAGTTATTCCGGCTGGAAGGATTTCACGTTTATGGCCAATTTATTAGCGCATGCAGAAAAAAAATGGAAGCAGCATTTTCGTTTTTTATTTGATTTGTTGTTGTTTGGCCTGAGGACGCACTCAATTTATTTCGCCAGATAGCGCAAAGTGTAAGCGCTCAAGTGTCATGAAACGTACACAAAACAAGATTGCGTTGTCGTGAAAAGTTGCAGCTTTTATGAAGAAGCGCGCATGCACGTCCCGAGGACGCACAACAAACTCACGGGCTCATCCCGAACACTGGCACTAAAGTGACTTTACAGAGTTTTCCATTTAAGCTGGAGCCATCAACGGGCCCAGCGACGAAGTCGGAGTTCTTCGCCGCCGCCGGTTTCAACAAAGTTGATGAGAGGAGTGCGCGCACCCGTCCGTTATATGGCACACCATTCGGATTATCAGCCGTAAAAAATAAGCACGAGCTGTGCCCCAGGAGTCTGCACCCCGACGAGGAGCACATCGGATGGGCCTTGTTGGGAATTAGTGCCATCTTGAAGATTTGCCGAGATTTTCCCGCATGTCGACGATAACTGGTATCATTCACTGGGAAATTCGAAATTTTCCAATGAAGGACAAAAAAGGTGACCTCATACGAACCCTGCAAGACCTGGAGTGTGGGGATAATTAATATTTCGACATTTCATGTCGTGAAGATGTGCTCGGATGCGCGAAACGAAGGATGAATTCATGCATAATCCACGACCGGTGGTGGTTCTTATGCGCCATCCCCAAAGTGCCTTTGTTCTAATCCCAAACCGCGGAGCGCATTAAAGAAGTGCATTAAACATCATCATCCCATCGTCCTTCTTCGCCTCCTCCTTCATAACAGCCGTTACTTCCAACTTTCCGCCAGCGTAATTTCCATTTCACTCACTGCATCCCTCGCATAAAGGACGAAAACAATCATCTGAAACTTTTTCCTCCGCCTTCCCCAAATTAAATTATTGAATTCTCATCGGGAGCTAACGACGCACGCCGTTTAATTAATTCAATGAGACAAGCAACAATTAGTGTGTACAATGCAGATTACCTGAGTCTCGTGCTAACAAGGTGCTTATTGACTCATCGGCACCATCTGCCGCCCCCACGAATGTAATTTCCCGACGAGACGACACGACAATTCGCGTGATTGCCTAATCTATTGAGCAAATAAAACTTGGGGCGCGAATGTTTGCCCATCACGGAGATAACTCATCGATTCCGAAGAAGTGCGACGAAATTGCTGCCGCAGAATTAAGAGATTCATTCCACTTGCGTTTGCGATTCGAGAGCGCGGGTGGCTCATCAGAAACAATATATTACGCTCAAATGTCATCAATATTTCATCAGCAGCGAGAGCATTCCGGAATGCAGGCAAACATAATGCGAACGCGTCTTTGAATCGCTCCTGCTGTGCGACCAGAAGCGAGCACACATCCCGAAACGTGAAGATATTGAGCCATCTGCTCAAGGAGTGAAGGATGTAAAGCGAAATGTGGCCTCAAGCCAGCAACCCAAACACACATCCACCCACGCACACACTCATGAGGTACACATCTTGCTATCTCTTTGGAAATTAAAAGGAAATTAAATCATGTTTGCCAGCCCAGTGATAAATAATCGCTAAATTCCATTTAATTAAGCGTAAACGTATGTTGAACGTACTCGGATGGAAATCCAATTTCAAACGGAAACAAACAAACAACCACGCACATGATTTATTATTCAGATTAACCTGTCATGCCATTCAACGTGTTTTCCTGCAGAATTTCACTTTCGCATTTCGCTTCAATTGATAAACAAGATCAAATAAGAGAAATAAATAATCATTGCTTTCATTTGTAAATAAGTAAACCATTCAAATGAAGTTGTCATGACAACAAATTAAAAACTAGTGTTTCTCCATGTCTCCTGTGTTGCTAGGGACGCCATTAAAACTCAGTTAGCATAGCAACCTATGTTATATAATTCCAGGATAATAGAAAATCAATGTGAACAAGAGATTATGTTGAATAATCTTTTTTGTTTCATAATATCCTGTTGATACCATGAACAGTTTCTGAGAAACAGTTACCATAACAACTAGAATCAGTCAAATGGTTATAAAGGACAAATGTGCAAAATAATGTTCTGATTCACAGCAAAGAGTCAAACCAGATTCCTTTCAAAGCAGGATAAATGAATCTATGATTTGCTGATTCAAAGGAAAATGAACATCAATGACTTAATTAAATGTGGACCCATCAAATAGTGATTAAAACTTTCCGATAGTAAATCCATACACTTGATTAATTACGTTTACAAGCATTCAAGGTTCGTTTGATGTACCTCTTGTTTGCCTCAGAGTATCCTTCATTCCTCGAAGGTTCAAAGCAACATCAGCCATTTTCAGTCGGTAAATTCTAAGGATCCTTGAGATATAGGCGGAAATTTACCCTAAGGACCTTTTGAATATATGTAATAATTATTTTTCTTGTTGCAAATATTATTAGCAAGTTGACAGGATCATTTAATCATGAAATAATTATGGAAAATATTTTCCATTTGGGGAAACAAGGGAATATTCAATTAGAATTGTTTTTCTACTTCATATGGTTTCGTTGTGTTTGAGTTACAGCTAGCAACACAAAACATGAAAAAACCCTTTAAAATAAATGTTTAACATAGTATAAATAGGAAGAAAATGCACCAAACTGGTTACCATAGTTGATGGTTGAACGTGCACGAAGGACGAAGACCGCACAATACGCAACGAAAGCGAATCACACTTCCGGTTGCAGGACTATGCACGGCAGCCAGGAGGAATGTTATATGACTTCACAACTATTGCACAACTGCTGCAATAACGCTCAGGGTGAAGTACCAAAAAGGCTCTCTTCTATATGGACTTTAATGTTGTGTTGCATTGCATATTGCAGCAAATTCCCCGTACTGAATGTCCACAAAACTTTTCCCCCTCACAAAAGAAGTTTATTCTATTTCAAAAGTGGTGGAAAAATTCCCCGGTATTTTTCAATGGCAAATCAGGACAAGTCAGTTGAAATAATTTGTTGTGAACATGAGGAAATTTCAGAAAACAAACGCAACATGTGCAAATATCCTTGGAAAATATGGTCCAGTGTAAAGCAAACTTTCTCGGTGCAGCCTGAATAAAATATGATTGCGATTTATATTTAAATTGGCCAAAGTTTTTTCCACTTTATTTCTTCATATCATTTGCCGTTCTCGCTCGGCGTTTGTTTACGAGTACTACAATACACATTTCCGACGGTTTCCGGTTCCGTGCATGTACAACAATCGCGCAAGTAAACACAAATAAACTGGGAATGCCAGCAGCCGCCTCCATGCGATCAATCATAATCCGTCAGAGGCTGCGAATTGCAAATATTGAAAGATTAACATGAAACATCGACACAACAAATATCTTAAGTCCTCGCCGTCGTGCGTCTAATCTCGATCCGAGCGAATCTCGGAGAACAATAAACGTTGCTCGAAAACTAACCGGTCGGATTTTACGCGTCTTTTGTGCTGTTTGCTGTACGAGCGCAGGGGCGGCAGCAATTTCGACGGGTGGCTGCTCAGCCCGCACTGGTGTAATTCGAGTTTTCATGGGTTTTAAGACGAATTGATGGCGCAGATTATGGCAGAACGCATTTTCGCATCGACCGCCATTCTCGGGGCGGCGTGTATCTCGCCCGACAATTCGCGTAAGACATGACTTCGGGGCGTGCGAAGGATTCGTCTACGCGTCTAATGTAAACGTGTTGGTTTCGAGCTGCGGAGGACTTCCAATCTGCGTTCGCATTGTTCCTGTGCGCATACATTGCTGAAATGATGGCAGCACGCTGTGAAGAAGCAAAGAACAACCAGTTGAAGCTCAAGAAACGAAGAAGGAAGAATGATGAAGAAAAGGATTTTATATACGGGTATGGTGAATTTGGTATTCATGAAAATTTGAATAATTTCCAAAATGCTAATTTTCATTTGTGTACTCTCAACGTACATAAACATAATAACACATTATCCACAGCTTGTAAAAAATATTCGAAATATCTAATTTCCCAGGATTCAGGGTTTAAACCCCGAAAAACAGGTTGAAATAGGGAAGTTGGTGGTTTGTTCAAAACTTATGACAAACGATAAGTTCATTGTAATTGCCCCGGATGTATATATTCTGAAACTTCCTGCCGTGTTTATATTATATATTAAAAGCAAGCAGACTGGATGCTTGCGAAGAGGAATAAACGAGCCCCAAATGCAACATTTTCCGTTATTGTTAGTCCAGGGTAGACAAAACAGCATTAAGTCCTGCAAAACATTCCCAACCTCGATGCAATTTACTACATCCAGTCGAAAAAGTGACCAAAAAATTGAGGCCTATTAGAATGATTACATTTTCAAGCATGGATTAGTCCATAGCTTGCAGCGCAGGAATTCAAAACGACGCGTTATTTAATTAATGTTTTAATTCAATTTGCATACGAGAAAGTCTCCATCCAGCGGCCCATATTGTTGGTTCTTCAAGAGCCTCACACACAGCGCGCGAAATCTCTTCTTTTGCCGTCTCTCGTTAGTCGGCTGTGCAAGCACCCAAGAAGAGCCCTGAATAATACAATAAATTCGCGCACGTTTTAGCATGGAAGGCGGCGCACGCGCCCTCGCGAACACACGAAGGAAATCTCGGCGTTAGTTTAGTGGAAAACCGAATTAAACGCCGGAAATTTCAAACACATTCTATTATGATGCAAACACAATGAAATCGTACACCCGCAGCAGTTTGTGCCCAAAAAGCAGCAACCCACATCCCATCCGCACCAACACCACCCAAGCCTTAAACTTAAACATCGAGAACGCTATACGCCGAACATAATCCGGACGACTACAAAATTATTATTTTCTACTCGTACGTCTCGCCGCAATCCTTTCGAAAATGTATGTGTTTATGTGCGCATGCCAGAAATCCCCAATGGCGCCTCTCGTATTTCCATCTGGAAGCACTTAGGCGACGCCACTGCCAAACCAGGAATTCGCCAAACTCACATCCGGCCATTGTTACCCCTGCGTCGAGATGGGTTATGTTTTCGAAATCTTATCCGAGAAGAATCGCGCGAGAAACAAAACGTGAAAGTCAATTGTCCCGATTGTTCCAAGGATAAATTTATGGAAGGAATTAAATTTGCGCACGTAACTTGTGCCTGCGATGTATGCAACTTGTTTGTGCAAGTTACAACTTGAGCCAAATCGAAGACACCAACTCGATGGTAAGTTATTCGCTGATGACGCTTACAAGGACTAACGGCGTATGATAGAGAGTTGACTTACCCGGTTCGTGCGAAATTTGCAATGTAAATGATGACAGCTTCCGCCAGAGCTAATTCCGATCTGGTGTAATTCCTTGGAAAGTGGTTGAAACCATCAACTAATGGTGCGCCGAAGATGTATGGCAGTTCCTCTCCATGTACGGTTCCCATTCTCTGAAAAAGGATAATGCATTTTGTCAAATTTTCCTCGAAAATTAAATATTTCAATTTCATGCAAATTCATGATTTTTCGTCGGAACCTGAAATATTACAATTTCGAAATAAGGATAATCGACTAACAAATACATTTTAAGGATAATTCTGTTTTCGGATAAATACTGCAAATTAATTTGCATTTTCAAAACTAAATGTAATCCTATAGTCTAAATCTCCAGACGAATTTCACTACAAATTATCCTTTCAGCTAAAACAGGATAACTCTCCGGTCCGTAATTATTTGTTCTGATATCATGCCAGTATTAATTAACTTAATTAAACTAAAAACGCTCCTGGCGATGTTGTGATTAACTATTGTTAATACTGAATCTATTTTCCAGGATAAAATCGATGTCTTTGTATCCTTCCTCCAAGAATTCCCGAATCCAAATCCCGCCTTGGTTATATTCGCATCCTGATGAATATTCCCAGCGTAAATAATTACGCAGTTGGATGTAATTGTGAGTGAAATGCCTCGAGTCAGAATCTTACGTCAAAATTATCCTGCAGGCGGCTCTCACGAGTATTATTAAGCCATTACATGCGTTGTGCAGGTTCACGCATTTCCGGTGAAGACGTGCAGCGACCACAAATGCCATCAGCAGACTGCTACCATGCGACATATGTTTCCGCTCATGTCTTCACCATAATGTTATTACTGATAATTTCGAGATTTCATCATCTAATAGTTTTGGGTGTGATTTTCTAGACCAAAAATTTAGTCTAAATCAGAAAATAGTAGTGAATAGAAAAAGGTTGATGAATTTGAAAAATGGTTCTACTTTGAAAATTATAATCTGAAGATGTTGTGGAAGACGATGTAATTTTGAGTAGTAACAAATTGGGAAGTTGTAAAGTTCTGACAGAGTAAACGTGAATTTTGCCTAAATTATCCTTGAAATATCTGTCTGGTAATTAGTCTCATCACTGATGAACGTGACTTGCCTATAATTGGACCTTGAATCTCCCCGGAAACTGGTGTCAGAATGGATTTTATCGACATTTCCGTTGGAAAATCAATTTCGGTCGGGTCATTCATATGACTACTACGAAAACGCTATAAAAAGCTATTTATTTCCGGCGCAGCAATGAAATCTTATTGGGGCTGCTCATGTAGCGACATCAGCGCCCCCTCATTTCAGACCACTAATTTAATTTGCTTTTATCACGGCGTCGTTTATTTGTCCTTGCGCTATCTTAATCCGTCGTTGAGTGCCCGTTTTATGGGCATTCGAGGAGCACTTAAGGAAATTGCAATGCAAAAATCGTCGGCACTCACCTGCGGATAATCGCCATCCTTTGTCTGATAGTCGAAGACGTAGAAGAAGGTCTTCGGCCCCGTCTGGGGCGGTTTCGCACTCAAGAGATCCCCAGTCTGTACAAGAGGTGCTACGAACTGTGCATCACTGAGGGCGGCAACTGCAGCATCCCGAGTATTTATGGGATGCTGAACGGTCCGCTCCCAGTCAGTGTACTCATTGACCACCGTGAAGAAGATCTCGCTGAGATGGTAAGTATACGCATTACGCACATAGGTCCTGATGATTTTATCCCGACGTTCACCCTCGAAACCGGCTTGAATGTCCGCTGCTGAGAACCTCCAGAGAGCTTCACTGGTCACTACCCCGAAGAGGATGTCATACGGATTGGTACCACGAGGTGTGAGGTTCGCCTCACTTCTTTTCATGTTAGCATTCACAGGACCGACGAAGTTCTGCAGATCGGATGGTTTGAAATAAGTCACTAGTTCTTTCGCGAAGTCCGTTTTGATGACGACACCATCAACACTAGGTCCGAACGCACTCAAATAAGCTGGTGCAACTACGTTAGCCCCGAGGAGGTGTTCCAGAGGTGTCTCCCTAAGACAGTCCACAATCGCCTCATGGTCCTTTCCGACATCATCAGGTATACTGCAGTTCACTTCCTTGGCGAGTTTGACCGCATAGTTGACTGGGTCCTCGACCAGCGCCCATGAGGATAGCGCCGACCCCGAGAGAAGAAGGGTGCGATGGAAGAGCCCCGGCATCACTGTTGGTGAGATCATTAAGAAGTTGATGCATGCAGCCCCACTTCCATGACCAGCGAGCGTCACGTTGCTTGGATCTCCACCGAAGAGGGCGATGTTCTGCTGGATCCAATGCAGAGCCGCGATTTGGTCCATCAAACCGTAGTTTGCCACACGTGCTTTCAGATGCGGTGCTGGATTTGCGTTTAAAAAACCTGCGAGGGAAATGAAAAGCGAGGTTTTAGTTTCACAAGTTTTATCGTGCTTGAGTCATCAGCTCCATCTGGCGTCAAGCAACGAGATATTCAGAAAGGATTAACGACAAATTTATCGATTCAAACATTTTCTTCAAATTGGGGTTCCCCGATATTTGAAGAAATGTCTGAGATTTTTAATAATGTGGTGATTTGATGAGTACTCACCTAAGATTCCTAGTCGATAATTAAGGGTAACAACCACTAAGTCAGCATACGAAGCTAGGACACTCCCGTCGTAGGGATTTCCTGAATTCCACTCGAAGGACTCGCCATGGATGTAGACAATGACAGGATGCCTCGTCTCGGAGCTCACTGCAAAACAAAGCCAGGTAAGTACGATTTTTACGTCCTTAGGAAATATTACATCGTCAGAGATAACGGACTGAATGGAGGACACGATACAGAAAAAAAAATGACGCCAAGGAGGAAAATCGAATCCAGTTCAAAGACAAAAGAAACAACTGGGGACATAACTCTCCGAGGACGACAGCCAGGACAATAACGCTCGAACATAAATAAAACAGCGCAGAGTTTAATAAAAGGGAAGCTTTTCATTTAATTTTCATTTATTAAGGAATTAGGTGCGTTTTTCTCCGGCGAGCAATTACGCCCATGATTTATTATCCTTTTTTGCGGACATTTTCATTTACTTGCTGAACATGCGCACGCGCGCTAAGAATGCTTAAACTGATTCGAAATAGTTTGTGCGGCGATTTAATCTCGGCGCGCAATCGAATAACTTAATTAATTTAATTAAAGGATAATCTACACGGGTAGCCCCCAAGCGCCCCCTGGATGCGATGCAGGTAGGTAGTCCGGAAAATGGAGTCGGCTAATGTTTGGAAATGCAGGTGCAGCATAAATGAGAACGAACGCAAATTAACGCAAATAAAATGAGAATGAAAGCGAAAAGGATGCGATGCGAATTTGAAGTCCATGTTTCGCCAACAAGGACGACGCAATCGTCCTGCATTTAAATGTTGCACTCGCGTGCGCATTCACGCGCGTTTTCCACGCTGTAATGAAATTTTATTCCGCAGTCTCAGGCCCCGCTTAATAACTCGCACCACGTAAACGTTTATGTTTAAATAGTGAACAAATATTGTGCTAAATAATAGAGCTAATAACACTAATTAGTCCTGCGAACGCTGCGCTTCAACAGCAACAACAACATGACATGAGGCAACTCTATTAAAAACTAAGCAGCTTATTAGTAATAAGCTTCCAGGGAACATGGTTAATCATTTTGGTATTAAAATATTCGTACAAGTAATTAAAAGTTGGAATGGTAAGTGTGTTCTGCAATTCTACAAAATATTATTTTCTGTGAAATATTCCAGAATTTCTTTTCCACTTTTTATATGTGCAATATGAGCAGATACAAATACGAATTTCTTGACTTTCTGGTGCATCCATTTTTCATACTTTTAATATCTTCTTGCAAAGTTTCCGCATTACAGTACTTTATGAACGCATAATGAGTGCCAAGAATTTGCATACCATCTTTTAGCATTTTCCCAGAAAACTCCCCATTTTAACTCCAACCATTCCATCTTTGATACCATTCGTTAATTATGAAAATGCAATAATAAATGCACTTAAAATAACTTGCTTACAAAATGGAAGGTAATCGCTAATCATAACAAAATTTGCAACCGGTATAGCCGCTACCGTTACGGTTACACATCCACTTCCGGTATACGTATATATATAAATACGTGTACGCGCGATCCATGCAGGAGGATTATTAATTTTGCATTTATCTATTGTGTAGATGGCAGCGCTTGCACCACCGACTCATTCGTTCGCTCAATTTGCTTTGCATGCATCTACATGCACCCAGAATGTACGCGGAGTTATTGGAATTCCATCCATGCACGAGGTAAAAGGTTTCCCGATTCTCACACAGTCATTTTCTGTGTACTCAATTGGTATAGAATAATGCTGCGTGCCAACGTTGGAATAGCGAGTGCATTGTATCCTTGTAGGGTTGCTATTATCCCAGGATACAATTGAGCTGCAATTATATTAACCAACTTTATGATTCCATTTATAGATTGGGTGCTATTTCAGAAATGTCAATAATCTGCAAGTATTTACATTTCATATGTTTAGTGTTAAATATATAACTTCCTAAATTGTTCAAAGAGAAATAGTAAATTTTAGTCTTCAACGTAATGTTTCATTTACTATTATCGAATAATTAATTTGGAATGAGTTTCGATATTACAAACGTTAGACATAATAGTGGAAATTTACCGGTTCTGGATCATTTTCATCAATTTCAATCCAACCTTTAATATCCAATCCCATTTATATAAATATAACGTTTTAGACTGTAGATTTTTGTTTTCTTACAAAATTGAGTGAAATATACCGGTTCTAGAAATCTCTTATCCAAAAATCCATTCCCCTTATTATTGTTCGACCCAATACTCTGAATTTTTAACTCCATACTATCTAGGATCATTCTTATAATCTACTATATAAATTTTTGTTTTGTGAAAGAAATTTCAGCCTCTATAAGTTTTAGTTGAAATCAGCCGGTTCTAGCCATTTTAACAATTTTCGACCTTTATACTGCTCCCAGACTTTTCTAGTTTGATCCTGATGACATAAAATATAACTATTATTGATAATATCACTATTAGAATGCATGAGTGCAATTGGCAAACAGTGATAAATTCCTTCCTCCTTTTGCACAGTGTCTTGAACACGTGTTGTTAACCGATAGCTTCGATTTCGCGCCATTTCATCCACACACATTTCAATCGCACATCGAAAACATGCTCAACGCCGTTACTATCGCCATGGTCGTAACCGCCCCCGCATGTACAGCAAACACTCGAACTTTAACACTTCGCCTGCCTTTGAAGGCCGCGCCGAAGGCAAATACTACATGCACGATCAGACTTCTTACGACTTCCAAGCGTATTAACATAAACGTTTTTTCTCCATTCCTAGACTCTATGGTAAACTACCAAGCGTTGACTTGCAAACCATGCTCACGTTTTGCTAGTTTTTTTTTTCTTGTACACTCCTGCGAGTGACGCGCCCTCTACACGCGACTTAGTAGTCATTTCGGGCGGCCATTGTGCACGTCTAACATATGCGAATATATCGGGATCGTTTCGGAAAGGCATAAAACGCGAGCACAAACGTTTTTCCATTTGTAATATACTACGGTTGAATTATGAACATTGAAGGTTATTCGAAATGTCTTCGCGAAATGAATTTACTTCGAGCGTAGTGATGTGATTTCGGAGAAATTAGGTCGCCTTGGAGGAGTGTAATAATATTTCGTATAGAATTGTGGAAATGGAAAGGACGAAGTGATGTATGGCGTGAGAGGGGAATTCGGGGACATGCAAAATGAGGGATGCATGCAGACATCCAACAACGGGAAGAGCAATTTCGTTATGCGTATCACTTATGGTTGGATCGCTGCCATCGGGATGGCTTCGATGTTAGTTCAGCGTTCCAGCCTTTTCCCTATAGCCATCAGTGTTCCTGGAGTCATTTTATCTTATTTTGCGCGTTCATGCACTTTGCTTGCAACATTTGCTTTTCCTTTTTACTAGGATGACCATATTACAGTCTTATAGTGTTGGCTTTTTTTAGACCAGATGCTTTCTGATTCTGATTATTTCAAAATTTTGACAAAATTTATTTTGGGGACACGAGAAATTTATATCTACTATATATTATATAACCTATACTGTATATATTATATATCTATTGCAACATTCTGCCTTCCCTAAATTTTGAATTTGTTATAGACTTCTTAGTTGTCCTTAAAGCAGGATAAAAATTCGCTACTTGACATAAAAAGCTGTAACAAAGCGTTTTTGGTCCTGAAACCAACCGAAAAAAAATTGCCAGCCACAATGTTTCCCGAATGAAGGTACACATAATTGATTTAATTCCGGGTGCGTAACTTTAAACCAGCGTCGGATTTTAACGATGACAAAAGGGATGAAACATGAGCGTGCACAAAGAGCAACCCAGAGCGCGAGGCTCGCTAATGCTAAATCAAAAAACAAATAATTCTGCTCGCATTTCGCCGGCGGCGGTTTTTTTCGGGCACGTTTTATGGCCCATTGCAACAGATATACCTACATCGACGTACGTATTTCAAGTGTACAAGCCATCGTGGGCGCACGCTCCATGGAGGCGGCAGTGGCGGCAGCGGTGGCTGAATGTGTTGGGAATTTCAATGTAATAATTAGCGGAATGCGCAGTGTAACGTTACGACGTATGCGATAACGTATCGCAGCGTCGAGGAAGCGCTCGTTACGAATGATTCAAGCACATTCGACATGATTGCGGTGCGGGGGCGGCTGCGGCGATGGCGACGGCAGAACAGCCTTCGCATATAAGCGAAGTTTAATAGCCTCGCATCATACACGTACTTGTGGCTCGCAGCCGTCGAGGATGCCACTTTTTGCCAACATTGTAACACATTTTGCAGATATTTCGTATTTTTGATTACTTGTCAAAAAACTACATTTTCCATGTCTCGACTTTCCAGAGATTCGTCAGTGCTGCTCATTTAAATCTGGAGCATGGACGAAGGAGAAGATGATATTTTTTGGAGCATTCGGTATTTCTTCTTCGGAGGTGGCGTGAAATAAAGCGTGTTTGTATTTATGCGATTTCATTTCGATGATTTATCGGCGGTTATATTACGATCGCGCTTCCTGCCGCCCCCCCATCGCATATGGGTGAAAACGGCGGGCACGTACGTGAAGCGAACGTATAAAGCATTTCTATTAAAATCGCCCTCGACGGACGTATTATACCCATTCAATGTGAGCCGGGTTTTTTGTTGCCGTCTGCTCATAGTCGTCGACATAACCTTTCAGTGGAGGCGGTTGCCCCGCTGAGAATCGAGTGTAACCGATGATACGGTTCTCCTTTCGACGCTTCGCATTCCAATTAGAATTAGAATTTCATCACGGGTGGTCCTATTCCTGCAGGATCCAGCGATGGAACGACCATGAGTGGTACAAAACAATTTGGAAAAATTGCAATGCACTTTGAAATAAAATTTCACCCCATGGTATTCACCACTTGAAAGTTCCAGTATAGAATTTCTAGTGTAAAAGGTGAAATGCCAAGAAATTGTTGAATATTTCAAGCTTTTTCAATGCATTTACAAAGTATGGTGCAACATTCAACAGCAAAAAATGGAAATTCAATTCATTGCCTGTCAATATTCGAACACCGAATATTAAATAGTCAATAAAAATTGAATGGAATTGCTCATAAAAATGCAAAAAATGTGGTGGACAAAAAATTTGTAGAGTACCACACAAAATATTAATTCACTTGTAAACGAATTACAATTCGTTTGTACCCTGTGGATTTGAATATTGCATTACTCGTTATTGACAAAGCTTGTTATTCTTTTTTATGCCCATTTTCTACAGGACAAAACGACCAAAAATATTTTCATAGAATACGATGATTCGATGTTTTAAATTAAAGGATAAAACAAATTTGTATAAATTCTTGTAACAAAATTAATAAGAAATTTTCGTTTGGTAAATATTTTGGTCCCGAAATTTCATAGAAATTCAAATCAAACGTAATCTTTATTAATACGTAATTACATCATAAAGTCGTAATTAACATGCCGCCAATTACCGTTATGAAATTAATCAGGAAAACAAACAACCCCAAAAATGACATGGTGAAACGAGCGCGAACAAATGAATAAAGCAACGAACCGTTGATAAAGAACAATACAAAGCCATTTTGAATGCGCCCCCTACCCGAAAAAAAGATTAAAACTAAAGGAAAAACGCTTCAATAAAATAAAAATAAATCTCGTGAAAATTTCGCTCGGAGATAAAGACCTCGTATTTGCGCACTCGTTTCCGAATGGATTGTCGCTGATTGCTTGAATAGCATACTTTTTCCATTTCGGGGGTGGTCGATCCCACCTCCGTCCGCGAATCTTCCCCATATTCCTCCGGCAACGCGACCAGATTATCGCAATGATACGTGAATAATTCGCTGATGTTTTCCCGCGCAAATAAATGTGCGAATTGCCGAAATCGTCGTCGGGGGCGGCAGAGTGGCCCGAAACCTGTAGACGTAAACGTAACTCGCCTGTAAATGTATAATAGTATCAAAAAGGCCCCTATAATTACAACCGCCACCGGTGAGGAGAACCATGCCGCCCCCGTTGTTAGTACAACAAAGCGGTGCGTGGGGGCGGTTTGATGTAAAGAGTGCTGTTCGCATCCAGTCAGGTTGGTGTTGACGCCTTCGCGTTCAATGCGCGCGCTCCCGCTTTGAGCGCTCTTTTATCTGGGGCAGGACAGTAATTAAGTTCCCCTTTTCTTCATTACAACCGCTTTGATGCTCATTTACCTACCAGACGCATCCTCGAGAGCTGCGTGTGGGGAGCACAATTCGGTGCCATATGGAAGTAGTGGTAGGGGAAGGCGCTTCAGCCCTCAGGATAACATTCCGTATGCTCCCAAATATTCCCAGGCAATAAAAGCGAATTACTTAAGATTCCGACGGTTGCAAAGTAATTATCTAATATCATTTGATATTAGATTTCGCATTGAAATTAACTCCACATTTTGTTGATTAAAGATGTCTACCTTAAGTACGATCACCCATCCGAGCAATATTATCAGCTTGGTTGCCAAAATATGACAAAAATAATAAACTATCAAAGTCGAAAAATTTGTTTATGGTTGAAAAAATGGCATTTCCGGTGAAAAATATAGAAATGCCTGACCGGAAATAGAAAGTGCATTAAATTCCCTACAAATTACAACTTGAGTCCTAACAATAACCAGCTTGGTTGCCAAGATTTTAACAAAATATGACAAGAATAATAAACTATCAAAGTCGCAAAATTTGTTTATGGTTGAAAAAATGCATTTCCGGTGAAAAATATAGAAATGCCTGACCGGAAAAAGAAAGTGCATTAAATTCCCTACAAAGTACAACTTGAGTCCTAACAATAACCAGCTTGGTTGCCAAAATATGACAAAAATAATAAACTATCAAAGTCGAAAAATTTGTTTATGGTTGAAAAAATTGCATTTCCGGTGAAAAATATAGAAATGCCTGACGGGAAATAGAAAGTGCATTAAATTCCCTACAAATTACAACTTGTGCCCTAACAAAAACCAGCTTGGTTGCCAAGAATTTAACAAAATATGACAAAAATTATAAACTATCAAAGTCGCAAAATTTGTTTATGGTTGAAAAAATGGCATTTCCGGTGAAAAATATAGAAATGCCTGACCGGAAATAGAAAGTGCATTAAATCCTTTACAATTTACAACTTGAGTCCCAACAATAACCAGCTTCATTGCCAAGATTTTAACAAAATATGACAATAATAATAAACTATCAAAGACGCAAAATTTGTTTATGTTCGTAAAATGGCATTTCCGGTGAAAAATATAGAAATGTCTGACCGGAAATAGAAAGTGCATTAAATTCCCTACAAAATACAACTTGAGTCTTAACTTAAGAAATATTTCAGGATATCAAAATTAACTCGTTTGAAAGCAAATCAAAATTAATGCCAAACTATCACCGTAATCTATGCACATACATTTTCATCGAGCTTACAGCGCTTAAAGTTAGTTTTATCCTGGGAGATTTTCCGCTCCGGTGTTGCATAAGCAGCTTCATCAGGAAGCATTGTTGTTGCACCTGTTGCAATCGATCAATCATGCAGGAAAGACATCCAACGTGATAATGCTAATAATAAGATGGTGCGCGCGCGCAAGCTGCGTCAAATGATCCTGGCTAAGGATAATGGCGCGACGTCATTTGCATAAAGTTCGCATCGTCGCCAAATTCGTTTCTAATTCGCTAATCTCATTTTTATGAAGTCAACTTTTACGTTTCCATTTTGCGCCCGATGCTCAGGAAAGTGAAGCAGCTGCGCAGGACGACAGTGATCCTTTTTTGAACGCATTGATAACAAGGGATGCACAGGTGGCGATCGCAAGCGCCCATTGTACGCGTTATGTGAGCTTGTTATTTCATAAAATATTTGCATTTGAAATGCGCACACGCTGGCAAACCTGACGATGCATGCAAATATGTGCGAACGGAAGGCGCCTCCTCATCCCCACCACTCTTCGAATTGCATATTTTCATATTCTGACACATCGAAAATCGATGATCAATGCCTTTCCCCATCAATTACCCAACACACGTGAAAAATATCGTTATTTTCCGGGGTATTTTATGACTGAAAACACGCCAGGATCAAAATATAATTTCAACTGCATGTGCAACTGAAATAATCCTTTTGAGAAGTTTTTCAATTGGAGAGAAATAATCGTGGTGCATTGTTAAGTATGTTGGGAGATTTGTGGTGGGCGTTATCCTTGCTCTTGTTTCACCAGGTCTGTTATTACACTTTTTCCGCTGGGCGCATTTCCGTTCCTTTCGTTTCCTCCTCGAGAGCAACTCATTCGCCGAAACGCCGCCATTTCATTTCGGGCGCTCGCCGTCGACACGCTGGAATTTCGCTAAAGAGTCCTGTTCTTAAGCGCTGCGTGGCTCGTTTGCCAGGAAAACGTTAATTTGTGATGCTTTTATCTAGCGCCGAAAAGTGCTAATGTTTAACCTCGCGCGCACACATTCAAAGGACATCACAGGACGATGGTGCGCTGCGAGCGCGCTCCGTCGTCGCCACCATGGCTGTCGCTCCAGGATAACGCCGACGAAGGATCGCGCATGGGTGGACCAACCCATGTCACACAATGTGGCTGGGGGTTTGGTGCGCGCGCTCGCCACTTAAGCTGTCCCGAAAACATGAACTATTGAGTCATACATCATTTCTTTACCACTGCCTTCCTTCCTTCTCCTCTTCGTCCTGGCGCGTTCAGCGCGTCCTCGTTTTTCCGCGCGCACTGCTACACTTTTTCCTGCGGCCGCTTTGTGCATTTTTCTGCACACAGCTCCCGGAATGTTTCCGCGGTGGCACCATTTTCGCCCATTCAAACATTACACTCGCCCTGCAGTGTTTCGCAGGATGAATCGCAGCATCCAACTAAGCAATCTCCATGCTCGTTCCATTCGCTTTCATGGCCGCCAACACAACCGGAGCATTGCGGCAACGCTTTCACAATTGTATTACATTCCCTCCCCCTCACTCGCTCACAACTCTCGAGCGCTCTTCCGTCGTGTTTCACAAATTATAAGAATTATTAGTTTTTCGGCACGAATTAAAGCTCATAAGCGGTGCGTTATTTCGCCGCAAATGTCCACCCGGAAAGGACACAACGAATTCAGGCCAAATGGGATCGTTGCACTGCTGGAATCCGTGCAGGAATATTTATCAGGAATATTTGCATGAAACTATTTTTTCCCTGGCAGTTGGTTTTTTATCTTCAGCGAGTCGTCAGTTGTTGTTGCCGAGATAAGTTCGAAAGAATGGCGGATCGCGCCGCACATTTTTACTTACATCCCTTCTGCAGATGAGGCAGCCGAGAGGAGGAAGAGATGTCGGGACGCGGGAGTTGAGACAGATTAAATCGTGGATGTCACCATACGCGGAAACAATAAATCAACCGATAAAACCTTGAGCCGCTCGCGATACTTTTCTACTTTTGCCGTTACTTCTTTTGCCGCTCTCGGTGTGCATTCTCTTTGCAAACCAGCTACTTACAACCCTCCACTGCGGGATGAACGAACCATCCTGGGTTGTAATTTATTCGTCATCCAATATGGCACCTATTTGGACACCCTGTACTCGCGAGGGGGAATTGGCTAGATTTATTTCGGTTCATGTCTTCGTTTTATTATATTTTCTCGTCTTCGTCGAGTCTTTTTACACCGAACGCGCAGATGAAGCACTATAAATATAAATGTTTGAAGGAGATTTGTGGGGGTGTTTCACAAAAATTAATATAAAATATCCTACATTGATTTATGAACAGAATTAATTAATAAAATCGGTTTTGGTTTGAAAGCATTAGCTTCAAAGCATTTTTTGCTAGACGGATGTTCAAGTTCATTAAATTAATTAAAAGTCAAAATTTTGTAGTGCCCTTAAAATATTTTTACTAGTACTTGAATTTTAGAAATTCTGATATTCACATTTTCCTATAATATTATTTTGACCGGCGCCTCCACCAGAAATTAAAATTTTCCCGCAACGAAAAATTTTGGGCAAAAATGGTTTATTGTTATAAATATATACTAATTCCTATTTAGAATATTATCTAAATTTGTAAAACTCTGATATTCTTCATTTCCCATAATTTGCATATGTCCGGCGCCTCCACCAAAACTGAAACTTAACACTGACAAAAGATTTTTGAATTTTCCTTCCCAAATAGCACAGTTAGACTTTTCCCCAACTTTAATTACTCCAAGTTAATCGCCTTTACAGACACTCTCGCTCTCTGCGAGTGGTAGAAAACTCTCTGGAAACAAAGTCTTTAATTAGACGAAATTGCAAATTGCAAAAGCATTCGACGCGGAGTGGTGGCAACTTTTGCCCGTAAGCCTTGCAAAAGTGCGCGCACTTGAATTTACTGCAGAATGAACCTTGCTGCAAATTCGACAATGGCAATATACGAAGACGATGAACTCTTCCTTTGGCCGGAGGCGGCTGAAATTGGATGTATGTGTGCGATCACTTGAAGCGATCGATCTGAACGAAACACTGCGTAAACACGCTACTAATCGGAAAGTTTAATGCTTGGAGCGTCATTTGAAATGGCGTCTGCATTGTTTCCGAGCGCGGTTGCGGCGAGCGCATCAAAACAAAGTGGAAATTAATGAAATTTGATAGGATAATCGAATTTACATAATGGATTAGGTACACGATATACACTCACAAAATTATATTTTTGTTATCCTTGACGGGGAGTTTTTGCCTTTTCTTCACCCATTTCGAATCTCGAGCTCGTGTTATGTCAGAAAATATTTTCCAAAGGAGGGCGGGACAAGGCGTAATCGAATTTAAGAATAACAAATAACAAACGCATTGCGGAAATATGGCATTTGTAATAAATTCTTGATGGGGGGAGTTTCAATGAAGTTATTTGTTCGATCCATTGCAGAGTTGCAGATCGAATTGCACGTTATTGTTACTGCATATAAAATATTTCCCAATTGCAGGCCGAAACGCAATTTGAATGACGCTTTAAATTCTGGTCATTTGCAGCATTTGGATATAATAACAAATTGCTGATCGGAATTGCCTTCATAATATATTTTACTATCCTGTGGTGCATTATCACGGATAATGCGAGCACGGATAAATTTTTGATCATTGCAACATTTAATTTGAGCAATTTTCCAATTGCCAACAAATGCTAAAATATTCAGCGGCGTGATAATTAAACGGCAAGGCGTGCGAATGCATTTTACATTGATTGCTTTGTACGAATTCGCTTCGGGTTTTGAAGCAACATTTCGATGGGTGAATTCATGACTGAATTCCAAATTAATTCCATGCGAATTTCCATTCGATATTGTCTCCAGAATATACATTTACATTGGTTAATTCAACAACTTGATATTCTGGAATATTGGAAAATGTTTTCAAGGTCAATTGACAATTGAGATTCCGGAATTTTCTCAAGAGGTGTAATCCTTACAGGAATATTCACAATTAATATCTGGACCAAGAAATCACAAATTCTGAATTAATGTCCATTGCTATCAGTGGATGATGTTTAATGGAGGGAAATTTATCAGCATTCAGGTCAGGCTAATTGATGACCCAGGATGGTTCGCTAAGGATAGCTCCTCGAATACCATCGAACAAGGCGTTTGTGGGCAAGTTCGACCAATGTATGCGCGGCATGCACATATTGTCCCCGACGACCATCATCATCCAAGCTAATGCAACAATCAATATCGATAATAATGACATGATATTAGGGCGTGTTTACCACCCATGGATTAATCGGTAGGTCGCATCTGCGTTATTCCGCGTGCATATTGCGCGCCCGAAGGCAAAACGCGCAGATTCGCTCTCAGCCACCCCCCAAAACCACCCCACTCGAACCACGGCAATTTTGTGCTGTTGCTGTCACAGCGTACACAATCGTAATTATGCATTGATATCGCATGATATCCAGGAGGCGTGCAAGCCTTCGAACACGGTCTCGTATTCAACTGGGAATGTCGGTACAATTGCTTAATCTCGACTCCTTGCGCCAAAAGGCAACTCCTGCTTAATTGTTGAGACGACGCCAGTTTACCTGCTAATTGAATAATAGTCTAATTAATCAGCAACCTCTCAATGCCATTAATTTCACCAACGTATCTCGTCCTATTCGCTAATGCTCCGTATGTCCTATATTAATATTCTATTAATTACGCTAATTATTGTACGTGCCATTAACCCAGGTGTTAGAAATTTCAAGGGCAATCAATTTTGAGTGAAAATTTCATCAGCTGAATGAACCTTCAAATTATCCTTGATGGAAAATTCGAGTAAACAAAACGATTATTTACCCATTATAGAAACGAAAGACATTGATTTGCAGGATGCTTTCTTTCATCCTGCATAGTTCCTGAAATTCTGATGGTCCTTCAAGAAGAAGTCGAAGAAAAACCTCAGAGAAAAAACGAAGATGGAAAAACGAAAGGAAGTTGAGTCAACTACGAAGAAATTCGAATCGAATCGACTTTCAGATTCCAGCCCCTTGCAAGCTGCTCCCTACTAATGGTCCTGTTACAGGACGAGGATTGTCAGTGCAATTAATCTTGCAGAAAAATCCTGAAGCCATCCATTAAAATACACTACAAATGAATTTTCGCTAAAAATTTTCGTTTTCGAATTGAAAACTATCCTGCAATGGCTTATTCGCAGTTGTTCCTAAAGGAGTGAACTCCTTTTGTGGATGAAGACACTTCCAAGGCGTAAAGTGCACTCGAAGGAACGTCCGGCAGGTCAGGAAATAAAGAAGCTCGTCCTTGTATGGCAGGATTCGAGTGCGTTAAGTGTCTTTCACTCAGGGGACATTGGCCTGCACTCAAGACACATTCTATGGTTTGCGAGGATGCGTCGGGAAATTGTCCTGGAGCGTTCGCATAAATAAACTTTGAACGTCGTCGTAAACTCGCAATTTTCTGCCAGAACTAGCACATAATTTCTTATATTAAACTGACTTCATTTGTGTTGATTTGTCTTCGAAATGATTACCATAGCATTTGCAATTTGAATATTCCTACAGTGATTTAAATATGAAATTGCAAACTTTGTTCCTGTATGCAGAAAGACTTCCTCACAAGATGTTGTCTAATTGTAAATTATGTGAAAATATTGGGGAAAGTTTCGCTGGAGGAAATTTGCACCATTCAATGAAAACTTTTGGAAATTATTATGTCAAAAAACTTTCCTTTTCATTTATTAATATATTTAGTTAATTAGATTTTATAAAATTAAACTCCAGAATTGCGTAAAAAAATATAAAGATTGTAATATCCTGTAGGTTTTTTCGTGTATTTGCAATATCCGTACAATGTACGATTTTATTTTCATTATTTCAGTGCCGATGGACATTAAATCGTAAAAATCGACATGGGACATAAATAACCTATTAAATTAGGCTTAGTGTTGCATAGGTTCGAATTCCATTGTCGTGAAGCACACGAGCAACGATTTCATATAGGAAACTCATAAAAATACAGTGGAAAACACCGTAAAAAAAGTATGACGTCCTGCCACGCGCATCGTCCTGTTTCCAGAGGGCGCAGCACGCCATTTCAACGAATTTCCCCGAATTTATGACCGAAAAGCAAGTGTGTAAAACTCTTTAATACTCATCTCAGTGCATCGCATCAAATCAAAGTTTAATTCGCCTTTAGCGCCGTACAAAAGTTCAGGATGGAATATTATGTGCCAAACTCTTTTATCCTGGAATTTGCAAATTTCTCTACCGAAAAAGGAAACTTGAAAATCATTCACAAGACTTATTCTTTTCTTGTTGGCGCACGAAGTAAGCTAATGATGATTTATCATGCACCGCGTTTGACTTTGGAGCGCTGCGACTGAAACTTGCACCGGAAATGCGGCCATGTTGTACAAACAACGATGCAACTGAGTTAATAGAAATCGACGGCGCATAAATACCCGTGCATAATCGCATGCAATATGCCCCCGAATGCGGCTCGTTATTGCTGCACTGAGCGGTAATAATACTTTTGCACTGCAAGTGAACACAGCGTGCGGAAAGTAAGCGAACGAATCGTATTTGCTTTTTCGCATTTTCATATGCGCCAGCCTCAAATCCTGCTTTCAGCGCAACGCAAACATTGTACTACAATATGGCCCATATTTCTGCTTTGACGTTCCTTTCCGATATTCCTTCATATTTAATACACTCCACTTCAGCATGAATAATTTCGCATTTGTAATTCCACCAGGGAAAACTTCAAGGATAATTATATAAATATACTTCAACACAAAGTTCTCCGGAGTTGGGTGAAATATTTTTGTGGGGATGGCAGACGGAAATATTGCGAAATAAAGTCGAAAAGAAATATGTCCGCGTGTAAATTGCAGCCGGATTCGACGTGATTTGGTGGCAGGATAAAAGAACAGTTGTACGCGTTTGTGGAATCAGTGTTTGCGACTCGGATTGTCCTTGCTCTGCTTCACTGAAACACACATTCCATGACCACACACCAGAACCGGAAGGCGGGAAGGTTTTACCAAAGGATTCGCTTCCACTAACACGATCAATCCCGCAGTCCTGATTTATGGCGTCTATTTTGAATCCTTGCATTTCGAGACTTAGCATCATGCTTTTCCGCCTTCTTATTCAGCCTCTGCTTGTCTAACAACATATTTCAACCTTCAACCCAGACCAACTCCCCTTTTTTATGTTGTTATCCTGCCTCAAATTATCAAACAAACAAGATGGACGTGCGAAAACAGGACCTCCAAGATGTTATCCTTGTTTGAGTGCCATCGGAAGTGTATTGCATCAGTTTTGTCAATTTGGCACAAAACTATTGTTATTGCCACCCTTTCCAAACTTGATGACTGAGAGTGGTGACGCTGCAGTACATGTACAACAAGGAAGTTTCGAAGTCGCCATGTTCGATTTTTCAACTGAAGCGATTCAATAACGGCGACGTCGAGTGATTTATTGCTGGCGATCGTGTGCGATTTGCTGCCAAAACTATTGGAATCCCGTGTAATTTAAAATTAGCGAACGAACCGAACAATCCGAAAGTTCTCGGCCGACGCCATCGAAGCATTCTGCAATGCGAACAATGCGCATCTTTTTGCAATCACCCCTTCCAATACTCTCAAGGACCTTGCTGAATGACATTCGACTGCAATTTTTCACATTGTATCCTGACATCATTCGCACTGCAGGGTCACTTCCGGAAGTCCTTCACCCACAAAAACAAACAACAATATGGCGACTTCAAATTTTGTTGTAAATTAGGAGACATTTAGCTTGATCTATGAAGGAAAAGGATAAATTCGAATGTTTGCGTGATTGTCAGATAAATTCCAGGTGTAGAACTAGGAGCTCAAAACTAATTGCTTCTGACACGCTCGATAAGATTGATAGCGAACTTGGTGGGATTTGTTTCCGGCGCTTCGAGCGCCCCCTCAGTGAACCACCATGACATGACTTGCAGCCGAGCTGATGGCAGGTGAGAAAGGGAAAAGCCCGCATGAATTAACAAATCATAAATTACGTAAATTACACCGTCGAGTTGTGCTGCCATTTCATTATGTTATCGAGGGTCATAAATCCTCCCCGGTTCCATTTTTGCCCGACGTTATAAGGATACATTTCTAGGAGAAATTTCCTGATAATTCACAACAATCAAAAATTACCCCCCCCCCTCAACTTAACGAGCTTCCAAGAAATTCGTGTCTTATTGGGTCCTGAATTTCCAAACTCGTCAGTTGTTTATCAAGTCGTGTCGTAGAAAATCAGGACAACTTCTATGGACTCACTTGCGCGTACTTCCGGTTTTGTTGTATTCATATCGGTAAACAAATGCGTTCATTAGCCGTCACAAAGAGCCGAAGCCGTAGCAACAGCCAACTCGCAAGTTTGATTACTGATGTGTGTATTTACGTCAGCACGAGCTAATGCACTCGCTCGCTCCTGCCCCCAAGTTTGGGTACCTCTCCACTGAAATAAATGAGGTCTCCAGGACGCGGCGTGTTTAAGATATAACCACTGCCAGATAGGGACAAGTCTTCCTCGAGTCTGCACGGCATGCGAACAGTGAGAGAGGTTCAAGGCAGTTTGATAGTTTAATGATCTAGTTGCGCACAGTTTACCAACCCCCAAAAACATGGTGGATGCACGCATCACACTCAGATCTAGTTTACGAGCATGCCACCACCGACTCCAGCGTCACCAACGTCGAGAAGAAGATTTTACGTCTTGTTCATCGTTTTCCATCTATCTTTATGTATCTATCTACCTTCCCTCCATTCCTGAAGGAAGTTTACTCGCGCGTTCGCCCTGCAAATGGAAGATGTATGGCGTTTGGATGACGTCGAGAATGTTGCGCAGGCGAGACGCGTCTCGTACGTGTTTAATTTACCAACAACAATTTCAATCTAAGTCCACAGCAATTGGTATGTCAGCAATTCTCGAGTAATTGTACGCAATTATCAATTCGGTAATTAAATCAAAATATTTGCAACCCCCTTAATTTCCCTCCTTAATTTCTCCCCGAAATTATCCTTGAACATAAAACGACCACGAAAAAATTGATGTCTTTAATGCAAATATTTCGGCTTCGTTGTTATTAGGGAATCTTTCATATATTATCCGGAAAGTATTTCCAAGGAAATTGCAACCTTTTTTTGAAATTTTCCGAGGCAGACCAGGTCCGAGAGCAACAAGGGAGAGGAAAAAGTATAAAACGAGATCGTGGCATTCGACAGGGCTGAGATTCGATGTAAATTCTTTGCCGGTTCGTGCACAATTTCCATACAAATAGTCTTGTTGGAAATTCCAACCAGTTCGTCCTCTTTTTTTTCGGATGTTTTGTCGTTGGAGGGCGTTTAACGGAGAGGGACTTTGAGGGAGTCGATACACCAACCAACATGTACGCCTCTTCAAAGCGTTGAAATTCATGTTATACAAAGGATGTTGCGTTTGCTTTCAGATGAGTGGCTTCTGAGATCAAGGCAGAAGGTTTTTTGCTATAAAACTTAAGGTGGAATTCTCCTGTTGATATTAGCTTAGGTCAGAGTCATTTAAGACAGGTTAATTAAAGAAGAACTCTTTAAAATTTCACGTAAGACTATTTTAAGTTATCTAGGTTTAGTTTAAGTTAAGTCAATCCAATTGGTTAAAACAGAAAGATATTTAATAAAGTTGATGCAGGCTAATCAAAAATTTGCAATATTCAGATCAGAATCAATCTAAGGATTTTTTTGAGTCAAGAAAGTATAATACAATTAAAATTTCCTAATTAAGGAAAATGTTAGAAAAAATCGAGTAATGACAAACTTCTAAACTTTAGTAAGTTAATTGAAAAACTAGCAAAATTCAATTCTTTTTCTTGTTTGGATTTGATTTCAGTTGAGTTCACACTGTACTTCAACTCTTATCCAGGTTATCCTTGCTTGAAAACGATTCCAGCAACATGGTAACGATCCAGATTTCGATTTGCGTGCAAGCGTGTCGTCCCTACGTGCGAAAGAATCACTTTGCAACTTAAATGCAAAAACGAAACCGAACGCGCTCGAATCGAAATGCAAACTGAATGAAAGAAGGACTCAACCTGCGCCAACCGAATGAAACTAAATGTGCGCATTCCCGAAATGTGTTACATACGTACGCTCCCGGATAATACGATTTGGCGCGCGAAAGTTTATGCAAATTGCGAACGGTATGGGTGGCGAAAAAGGACGGCACAACCAAGATGGTGAATATATCGCCTATGCCCCTCTTGCTCAAGCCTCTTGCGGATTAACTACCAGATGATGATCCATTCATGATATTCAGGACGATGCGAAAATCCATCCAGGAGAATATCCAGCACGTAATGTAAATTATAAACAATTCAATTTAAATTCGAAGACGTATGACTTCTTAATGCTTGGTTGGGAGTATCAAGTGAGTAGTTGTGATTTGCCGGTTCTGGATCAAGCGCAAGCTTTGTAGTACTCGCTGGAGCGGGAGTGGGAGATGCAGGTTGATCCAAAACCGGTAAATTACAGCTATTTAACTAAACCAAAAAAATTGGAAAATTTGTTAATTGCAATGGGGATTTTAGGACTTCAAATGGTAAATTCCCTTATGACAGTTGTGAGTTAATTGAGCGAATAATGCAGCAAATAATGCAAAACGACTGGAAAACCTCAACGTATGATCGCGTCAGGAATGCATAACCGTAATTGGAGGCGGATATTTACGCATCTGCCGCCAACGGATTATCGAAACGCGCACCTTCTCTCGTTACTCTACTAAACAATCAAATAATCCAACATGGATGAACCTGCAGCAAACAGCAAACAATGCACCAACGACGCGATGGATTCGAAAATGCCCTACGGATATGAGGTATATCATATTGTGATTTATTACATTGCGCATTAATCCTTCCTCTTTCTGGATCGCATCGATCAATCACGACATGTATTTCGCGATCGAGCAAGACAATAACGATGAATGAGCAAAGATCAACATGCTCAGTTATCGGTGAATAATTAGTAGCTTGAGTGCTCTTGATGACATTTGACAACTGCAAATAGTCCTGTCCCAATTGTTCATTATCCTTTTTATTTGTTTTTGAATTGCGTGGTCAACGATTCAATTTTTGCATGAACCCACACGAAATTTATCATCATAGCGTGTTGGCAGAACGGAAAAAATGAAAATATATTGTCCCAAACGATGTGAAAACATCAGGACGACCAGCAATAACTTACAAGGTAAAGTTAATCGCTGCAAGCGTTGTAAACTGTACACGTAAGATGTGGATAACATCGAGTGACCCGACAGATTTCCCGAACAAATAGCATCACGTCGTATTAGTTGAAGTTGATTAATAGTCTTTATATAGGAGGTTGCGTGCCTTCTGCAAGACGACCTCAATGGCCGCCATTGGCACCGAGAACATGATGAAGAATTTCACATTCTTTTCGCTTCGCTTTTTTTTCAAACTGCTGTACAAATCGAACATGGTAACAACGAAATTTATCGCCCCAATTTACATTTATGAAATTAATACGACAGTCTAGACAATAAATTTGCGGAATGAATGTTGAATTCATGGCGTGTTTCAATTTGTTTTTGCTTGTTCGCATCTGTAGGACCATTGTCGCTGTTTCAAATCAAATAATGGTCGGCTCGAATCACAGATCAGAGACGTGCAAACATCGGGAAAAAGTTTATTGAAAAACCAATAAGCAAACGCTTCTACGAAAGCGTCCTCGTTGGGAGCGTGAGGAAATGCGAGCGTGGACGAAATGAAAAAAATGAATGGCAACTCGAGGATGCGCAAAAAGTGCGTACGCGCGCTGAAATTGTGAAATAGCAGCGAAATAGGACGCAGGGGTCCTGTCTAAGCAAAACGGGAAAAAGTCCCGGAAAGAACTAGAGCACTATACCTGAACGAGGAAGGAACGTCAGGCTTCGTCAATTCATTTATCTAATTTTCTCGTCCTGAAAAAGCAGGATGTTCTCTGAATTCGACCATTTTGAGAAACTGGATTAGGTGTATGTCATTTTCAATTTTTTGCTTTGATTTGAAACAATTTTCTTGCAAATTGAAAAAGGTATCCGATACAACATTTTTCTAGAAGATTTATGAGAAAATTGTTTATAAAGTAAGTTTCTAAATGTATTCTTGCATATTTATAATTTTGCAAGAAATTGTTCAAAGGTGTCATAGGAAGCATTGGCACGCCAGTTTTGTATAACACTATATACTTTTCTATTGGGATGCCTAAGAAATATCGTGATGAAGTTGAACAAAAATACACGGGTGCAATGAGAACCGGGCGGCCCATTTCTTACGGAAATCCACTTTGTCATATCTATAGAACCACTGGTCCGATTTGGATGACCAAAAGTGCATTTTATAGGTCTTACCAATTGTTGACAATTGCCATAGAGGCATTAACAAATTTATGATATTTGGGTTGTAGAATCGGTCGAAATTTGTCAAAATTGATGCTCAAGTTTGGGGCTTATTTAGACGAGTGTACTTTGGCCGATTAGTCCCAAATTCTACCAAGTTATAGACAATTTAAAGACCTTTTCAACCATGTATAACACTATATACTTTTCTATTGGGATGCCNGGAAAATCGGTCGAAATTGGTCAAAATTGCTGCCCAACTTTGGAGCTTGTTTAGACGAGTGTACGTTGGCCGATTAGTACCAAATTCTACTAAGTTATTGACAATTGAAAGACCTTTTCAACCATGTATAACACTATATACTTTTCTATTGGGATGCCTAAGAAATATAGTGATAAAGTTGAGCTAAAAACCAAGGGTGCGCTGAGACCCGGGCGGCGAATTTCTTACGAAATCCACATTGTCATATCTCTGGAACCACTGGTCCGATTTGGATGATCAAAAGTGCATTTTATAGGTCTTACCAATTGTTAACAATAACCATAGAGGGATTATCAAATTTTTGATTTTTGAGTTGGAAAATCGGTCGAAATTGGTCAAAATTGCTGCCCAACTTTGGAGCTTGTTTAGACGAGTGTACGTTGGCCGATTAGTACCAAATTCTACTAAGTTATAGACAATTTAAAGACCTTTTCAACCATGTATAACACTATATACTTTTCTATTGGGATGCCTAAGAAATATAGTGATAAATTGAGCTAAAAACCAAGGGTGCGCTGAGACCCGGGCGGCGAATTTCTTACGAAATCCACATTGTCATATCTCTGGAACCACTGGTCCGATTTGGATGATCAAAAGTCCATTTTATAGGTCTTACCAATTGTTAACAACAGCCATAGAGGCATTATCAAATTTTTGATTTTTGAGTTGGAAAATCGGTCGAAATTGGTCAAAATTGCTGCCCAACTTTGGGGCTTGTTTAGACGAGTGTACGTTGGTCGATTAGTACCAAATTCTACCAAGTTATAGACAATTTAAAGACCTTTTCAACCATGTATAATACTATATACTTTTCTATTGGGACGCCTGAGAAATATTGTGATGAAATTGAGCTAAAAACCAGTGGTGCGATGAGACCCGTTCGGCTAATTTCTTAGGGAAACCCACTTTGTCATATCTCCGGAACCACTTGTCCGATTTGGATGATCAAAAGCGCATTTTATAGGTCTTGCCAATTGTTAACAATTGCCATCGAGATATTAAAGATTATTAAATTTTTGGCTTGGTGTATCGGACGAAATTTATCAAAATTGCCGTCCGGTTTTGTGCTTATGTAGACTTATGTTTATACTTTAATTGCACCAAACCTTAGCCAGTTGTAGACCAGCAGTTCTTAATCTGTGTACGACCGAACCACCGAGCTAATTACTTGAAATGTCTGAAAATATTGAAAATCTTGCCTTTTGAACTTTTTTGTTATTATTTGCAGCCTTCAGGCAGTTCTTGTAGTTTGCATTCTCGATATTTTGCTGCGCGCTCGATGATTGCACGTCTTCGCTTTTGAACGTCATAATCTGAGCGGCTGACGTCGCTGTCAGAAGGCGCCGATAATTACCAAGCCAGAGAAAGCCTTGCTGGATGCACAAAGATATATCATGCGAGTGAAGCCGTGCATGTCAGACAAAAACCGAAATGAAACGCGGAGCTTCTTCCGGTAGACGGCGCGTTGTGCAGCGCGCGTTATTGCTTCATACACCAATATGGATGGTTGCTGGATAGAAGAGCGATTCCATGAGCTGTCCTCGTTCGTTCCTCGTCTCGCAAATTGGCCCGGGATGAAGGCGCCACTAAATTACCCACTCTCAAATTTAATATCGATCCAATATATTACGATCGAGAGACGTCTCATAATTCCATTCTTTCTTGCTGGCCACATTTTGCTACTGGGTGTCTTCAAGCTTCTTAGGCTGCCCTCAAAAATTGCACTCTAATTGCGGGCTGAGTTATGACTAGGTCATCCATCATGAGCTTCAGCCGGAGTGGCATAATAAGATTATCCCTGGTCTGACTGACACAATGGGATAGGTTAGTTAGGCCTTAAATGCACATCGGATATCGGCGGATATCGGTGGGGTATCAGTGGGATATCAGTGGGTGATGGGGCGTTAGTCCCTTTCCTTGTACCCTCCTGTTCGTATTGTGTGTACGCCACATGCGGATGTGTAGAAGGACTCCTCGTGTGTCATAAATTATCCTAACCCTGCAGCATTGCCTGGCGGCCCATGACAACCACTGGGGACATAGCTGCCATCCTCGATGTCGTCTCAGCCGCACCGCAAAAGATTAATTGTTTCTTAATACAATTAATGCCCGAATAAGTGTTTCAATGCGTGGTCCTCTTACGACCGGCTGGGCCCAGCCCAAGAAGCGACACTCCAAGATGATTAAAAAGGTCCTTGGAGGAATGTTTGGGTCTACGATGAGTAGGGATAACAAGGCGCTATTAGATTATCTTAGGCTGCCTATGTAAATAACTGTCACTTGTCTACAAACCCATCGGAAAAACAAAACTAATATGTGCGTTGAATTTGCAGGGATGAAGCCTCGCATGAAGAACCACTTCCGGGCGCATCAACTCAGCGTCTGGCTACGCCTCATACCAGAGCTGCATCGTGCTGGGATGGAGGACGTCGTCGCCCGACATAACCTCTTCAGAAACCACAACAACGCCGAGCTGTACGATGGTCCCGTCCGCCCAGATCCACTATCCCGAGTCAGCTACTACGACCCAACGATGGAACTCTTCCGTCGCCGTCCCAACTCGTCCCTCACGAGTCTCGACGCCCCTACGACAATGGACACCATCGTCACGACCTGCGTGAACGTCGTCTCCGCAGGCAACTTCAACCATCAGACCTTCCACACACCCAACACCTCAGCTACAGACACCTTGGCCAGTTTCGAGGCTGCAGGCTATGCAGCCTACTCCACAGCCCTCAGCGTCACCATCGCCATTGGGTGCTCCTTGCTCATCCTCAACGTGCTCATCTTCGCCGGGGTTTACTACCAACGCGACAAGACGCGCATGGAGGTCAAGTCCCTCCAGCAGCAACAGAACCGTAACCAGGCCAACTTCGAGACCATCTCCAAGCATGGTCACTATCACATGGGGCACTCTCAGAGCGCCAACGTCATCGTCGACGTGGAGCAGGATACGACAGCGATGATCCTTGCTGCCAACACCCAACAGGAGCAGACTAAGATGCAGCAACATCTCTGCGCGCAGACTATACAAATGACGAACTCCCTGAAGGCTCCACCTCCGAGTCCCAATGTCTTGCAGCAGGGTAACTGCATGACCCTGCCGAAGAACGCCAGCAACTATGCTCACAACTACAACCAACAACAGCAACAGCAGCAACATGGGTGCATGACTCTGCCGAAGAACGCGACGATGATGAACAACACTGCGTGTATTGTTGCGGAAATGCAACAGCAAGGTATCGTCCAACCTCCGAACGGAAATGCGACGATGCATATGAATGTTCCACGACCACCGCCTCCTCCTCGCAGTAAGTCTCCTCCGGAGTCACAGCCTTTGCTGACGCACCACAATCAGAAGAGTAGTATGCGCGTCCCACAAGCAGCGATGAGCGAGATGCGTGTGTGATAACTTTCGGACGATTACGATTTGGTTTAAATTCTTCGTGATTGAACTGATATCGTAATGTGCATCGGTGGCCTAAACTCGGACAGATTTCGTTTAGAATTTGATAGTCAATCCAGTGAACCTTCACGGGCCTGAGACACTGATCGGACGTTTAATGTTGAATGTGCAATTAAGAATGCCGAAATATCTTCGATTAAGTTTTCTGTAACTCTATAATTGTTAACCTTTACCAACGATGAATGTTGCATCCTGGAAATTTGTTATGTTCGAACATAGTTGAAATTGTTTCTAGTGATTGGATGCAGGATTCATCACAACTCTTCATCGTAACCACAAATCAACTTTTTGATGCGATAACTGCCAAGGTCTAGAACACCCAGAACCGTCTCTGGTATCAACTAAACTAAACTTTGCAATTAAAGTAATAAAATATAATAGCGAAACGAAAGACACGACGAAGAAAGTGTGAAAAATTATGGACTTCTTGTATAAAAGTTAGCTCGGGAAGAATGGGGACACTACCACAGACTAGAAGTGAAGGATAACTTGCGTTCAACTTTGACTTTATGTGCGTGAGGGAGTTTTATCACGATGGATAAGACAAAGATGGCGGACGGAGAAACGGGCAAAACAAATATATTTGCGACGATTTGTAATTAACGAAGTTTTCTATGAATTACTTTTGTATTTGTGCCAAAGTAAAAAGTAACGACTCCACAACTCCTCTAGATTCTAATGTGTATATAGAGATCGAGGATGGTACGTGAAGACAAACGGAAGGAGGATACGAACACAAAAGGCAGAGGATAAGAAAAATGAGCTGAAGGGTATTAATTAGATTACGTGCATGGCATCGACGAATGATTTCATTACAGCGATGCTTTGTTATCTCGTTGCCAACGTTTATTTGTTGTTTTTTCTTTTCGCGACGTGATCGTCGCACTTGTTGTTCATTTGTTCTATTGTTCCAAGACGCAGACAAAGTACTCGAGCATGCAAAAAATTATCAAATCAACAGACTAACGACAGTGGCAAAATTACAAAGGACAATCTTTCTGCGGTTGCATATGGCGAGTTTCCGAACAGGCGATTAAAATATGCAATAAATCTGGCTGTTATTTTAATAAATTAATGCATAATGCTCTGCACATATTCGCGCCCAGTTGGATAGGCACATATTTATTGCAAATTTTAATGCGGAAATTCGAATTTGAAATTCATGGGATACGACCGAATGCAATTAAAATTCGTACACTCAACTAAAACTAAAATGCAAGTTTAATTCAAAACATTTGTACATATTCAACTGTGAAATGATATTAATACGGAGGTGTAATGTTGCATGCAACTTGGACCTATGAGTAGATTATTGGACGTGAAGAGAGTTGGCTACTTCAACGAACGAGAACGAGATAGTTTTCTAGCTTTAATTAATGATTTATATAGGACAAAACTTGTACATATGAATGAAGAACGACAAAACAAAACCAACTGAATTGATGATGATAACTGACACAATACGGTACTACTATTAATAATGTAATTGACTAATTAATGATTAATGCAGGAACACACAACACGACACAGTATGATGCATGCATGATGAAAAATGCATTCCTTGTGCATGAGTACTTGTAAACTAATTATGGGGATGTGTTTTTGAAATGCCAGTACATGAACCCAGTACACGATTCAATCATTTTAAACAATTCATCGATATACATAAATTCATCAACTTGTATAGAATAATATTAACCTATATGATGATCGAATTTTGTTGGTTTCATTCGAATTTGGACTAGGTGTCTTTTTGGTCTTGTTGTCTATCCCAAATTGTGGATAGCAATAGAAAGGGATGAGCTAGAAGACATGGATTTGTATCAGTTATCGTTTTTATTTACAATTACAAAAATGTATATGACTATTTACAAACTACCAGGAAAATGATATGAACAAGATATACAACATTTAAACAATATACTATATAGTCTGATGCATTAATAACAAACACTCATGATACGAACTTGTTAAGATGGTGTTTAAATATGTGAACATATTAATTACATAAATAAAACTTTAATTGAACTTTAACTATAACTATTTGTTTCAATATGCAACCTTTTCATCCTCAGATTTTCAGGTTCACAGTAGAAACAACGAAAAATAGTGGTAAAGGGATCGAAGGAAATTGGTGAAAATAATGGGAAAAAGGTTTAAAGAATGTTGGTCTAAAACGCCAATGAAAACTTTAAGATTTTGAAACTATAAATGCCTGTTTCAAACGTATCTTGGTAGAACAACTCGGTGGTCGAGTGTGGAAGTTGGCTGCTTCCCAACCTGAAGTTTCTGGGTTCGAATCCCAGCGCCGGTAAAAATTCAAAAAAGATTTTTGAGAATATTGTTGGTCGGTGGGCTCACCCCCCACACGCACGACTTCAATTCGTGCCTTAGAAAATATTCTAAGTCCAACCAAGGGGCAGCATTCTCGGAGTAGAAAATTGAAAAATATTCTAAGTCCGAAAAGTAGTTCCAAAAATCGCCACAGCCCCCACCATCAATCGAGGGCGCCACCGCTCGCGGGTTGATGGCTACGAAAATGGGGAAAGAGGCACAGT
>JARJDZ010005757.1:0-71580 GCA_030264555.1 Aleochara sp. GC000083
GATATGAAATTATTAAAATCGCTGGAGTTTTCAAAAATTTTCATATCTCCGGAACTAATGGACCGATTTGGATGATTCAAAGGGCATTAATAGTATTTTGGCGAAAAAATAACATTGGTCATAGTCCCGAATCTCTACGAAACTCAGAAATATCCGAATCTGAAATATGAGGTTTTAAAAATGCAAAATTTTCGCTTTTAAGTTATACATGAAAGATTAGTATTGGGACATTCCTATTAATTTCATTGAATAGCTAATAACAAATTGACAACATTCCGTATTGGCCACAATTTTCTAGAAACAACAACCCCCAAAAAACAATTTTCTTATTTTTCTCAACGAGTCTTACTGAAAACCCCCACGCTCTATATATGCGAACAGGAAATGCGAAATCCTCGCTTCGATGTTTTCCAACTGGCGCATTTCCTGCGGGAAAACGGCAAGGAAATCGCGCTGGCACCCACCAGGATTTCAACGCGAAGGAAATATTCTAAATTATTTGCTCGCTGCCGATAAAAATGCTTTAGTAGGTGTTCATTCACGACGGGCGCGTACTTCAAGCCGCGCAAATCCCCGAAGAGCCAGTTATCAGGCATTATCAGCGCGCTATCAGTTGTGCCGTCTCCAATTTCGTGGCGGGCGGCGGCGGCTGCATTGTGTTCGCCAGTGTTCTCAACGCCTCCGCACTCGGAACGCTCCTTCGAAGGTGATAGCGCTGTGTGACCCTTCGGAGAGATGCGCTTTATGGTGCGGTCGGGGGCGGCACTACCCAAGTGAACGTGCTCTGCCCCACACGAACACCGGGATCGTCCTCCTCGTTTAATTTCAGTCCTGCACTAAGTGGACGCGGGGGCTTTGGGGCACAGGGGCGCAATCGATAAGTGACCACTTCGCACCCGGTACGTGGATCCACCCTTCCGGAAACAAAAGGTGTTAAACATAGGTGCTCAGCATCGTGCGTGGTATCTTCGATGGGTTCATTTCAAGGGGGCGGATTAGAGCGAATTTTTCTTGCTGATTGATTCGATTGATTGTATTTACGACCTTTTCGTTGGGGGTGGTTTCGTGGCCTTGCGACTTTGATGAGCGCGTTCGGGGGTCGCGTGGGTGGGCGCATAGAAGACAAGCGCTTTTTGATCGAGTGTATGTATCAGTAAGGGGCGCGAGTACGAGAGACCCGTTGGGGCGAGCAGCAGGCACAGGTCCTTGGGGAATTTCGCATCAAACATCAAACGCTGAATGTGGAAATTGATGCTCTACGTTCGCAGTGTGCACCCAAACGCGCCCGCGCTCCAAGCGCGTACGAGATAATGGCTTTTTACCTTTTTCCTTCCGCCCTTGCTGCTCTTCTGCCTGATCATCCTCGATGGCAGTTTAATCCAGCCAGCCAGAGCCCGATTTGAGCGTGTATATTCTTTCAATTTACCCGCTGCCGCATCGTCCAACTGTAAAGAATCGCCCAAATGTATTCTCGGATTAATTTCCTAATATCATTATCTCCCCGTTTGATCGAATGATCATCGTTGTGATACAAAGTCCATACATGCTCCAAAGGGTCCTTCTGTTCGAGGACGCCCTTGACGTCGTAATCATCTCTGGGTGGAAAAAGTTCATTCAATTCAGTCGGCAAATTGATTTTCGCACATGCACACGAGCGACTTCATCGTTTTCGCATCTTCGCATTCACCTCACAGCCTTTTACATCTCGGCCCCATTTTTTGCCCTAGAACGCGCGACCCTTATTGCGGTACGCCGACTGGCTGCGCCTGCCTGATAGCGAAATTTCATTAGGCGGACATCAAAAACGCGCCAAATTGCAGTTGCATAAATAACGCACACCCTCGCGGCTATAATCGAATCGATGCCGCTTTCGGCGCGAAAAAGTGCGCTTCGTTTAATTGGAATTGCCGATTAGGAAAGCAATTTGGATCATGCACCTCGTTTCTGGAGCGCATTTACTCCTCGGGTACTACTACGCAGTGCGGCAGACGGTTTGGAAATGTTCGCCGGACGAACACGAGAGGGAAAAGATTCGGTTCGCCTGTTTGCGCGCTGGGGGTGCGTGGGCGGTGGCATTGGGGGTGGGTGGGACGCGGCAGCGAGTTAGTTTCGCGTTCGTGGTTGGCAAACTGTTGATAGTGCTTTATCTCCCACATGCCGCACGTACGTAGCGGGCATATGGCGCACGGGTCCTAAGCCTTGTAACAGCGCTGTTTATCCTTGATCCTGATGAGCAAAAAGTGCGCAAATGCTCCCTGGAGCGTACATTTATTATCTGGCAAGTTTTGTGCTCTATGAACTTATAATTTATTTTATTGTCGTTTTCGTTTTATGATGGTTGATCTTACTGGGATCATAGTCAAATTGAAGATTTTTGCTAGGACCAATTTTGCCCAAAAGAGATCAGAATGGGTCAACATAACTTAGAGCAGACGTAAGACAACTTCAAAAATAATCTCAATTTATGTTTAGAAACATTAGAATCAGACCTTTTTTGGTTCCTCCCTTCCTGTAAATACTCATATTTACAGAAATTATGTTTTGCCCTTTGTGGGACCATATCGTAGATTTGCAAAGACCAACTAGATAACTTTGTACCAAACCCACAAAAGAGGACCAACTCTGAAAACGTTCCATACTATTGATTTCCCCTTACTTAATTAACCCTTTAGTGGATTTTGGGTTTAGTGATAATACATGCTCCTCTTGGTTCTATCTTCATTCATCCATTCATTCCGCCCTCATCCCCGGAAGGTATTTGCCCAAATATTAGGAATCTTTCTTTAGTACCTTGCAAAAAAATATAAGACCACACATTTCTTGGTGGCCCACTTCACGAGACACTAATTCGGGTGGGACGTTTGATACGTTGTAACATCCAGCTCGGTTTCAACCCTGCTTGGCGTAGTAGCGTGTGTATGGGGGGTGGTTTGGGGTGTAAGCTCGACTGAAGCGGATTTATTTCGTCCCCGGTGCCATTTAATTTCGTGTTATGAGCCGCTAAGACTGGCGGTGTCCTTCATAATAAAATAAATTACACTCGAAGGCGCTGGGCGCCGAATGCGAAAACCCTCATTCGCCTCAAAACAAACGGTGAGAGAGCCAAGCGGGATCCAAAGCGGGGGCCGGTCGAAGATAACAGGAAGAGTGGCGGTCGGTGTGCGCGCGCCATGCTCGGACATTAACAACGTAATTTATGGTTAATAAAAACATCTCGCGTCCCCGCGCACAAACGTCCCGGACGGGGATTACGCGTCCCGGCCGTCTTTTACGGATGACCACGACGACGACGCTATCCGTACAAATGACCATCATGTACACGAAAATGAAGAAGTCGCCTGCATAATGAACCGTTTTTTTGGGTGTCGCCCGTAATTAATTTCGTGCCGGACGAAGAAAAACTGCTGTCGATTGCGAGACGGGCTTAATTAACTGGCGCTTATTGACGCGCGCGCGCGTTTTCGCGAATCGTCTTCGACTCATTAATCCGAGCCGAGTCGTAGCCCATTACGCGAAGTTCGCGGCGCACTGAGCCGCTTCAGCTGCGAAATCTTCAAAGTTGTTTGCATAAAATCGGCGATTTACCTAAATTGCTTTAATCACGCGCCCGGGCTCGGGGGCGGTTGTTGGTACACGCTCGTCGTCTGGAGCTCCTTTTTTCGCCGTGCCGCCGGCTTAAGGATGGGGGGACGAGGTGACTATGGGGGGCCTGATGTTGTGCGAGATGGCGGCGGCGGCGCATCATCGTGATAAATGGCGGCGCGCGCGCGGCAATGAAGGCAATCACGGCGCGCGCAGATGGGGATTTATGATAGCATCTTAAAGTCATTACGTCGTTTCATTGTGCTCTCCTGTCGGATGCGGGGGCGGCACGCGGGAGGCGGCAGCGGTACGGTTGAAGGGGGCTGTGTCATGTGGGGTGTAGTGGAGGCTTCGGCGCGATTAGCGAGCGTTGTGGAAATAAATTAACAATTTTCATCCAGCGTTACGTGGGGTAAATTCTATGCATTCATTCGCGCGCTTCGGCGAATGCCGTTTGATTCCAGGCCTCGGGGCCGAAATTTTCGCGAATTGCTGCGGAGGCGGCAAACGTCTGCTAACAAAGTTAGGCTTTCAGTTTATTGCAGTTCATTACTACATATGTCGTGCATAATGACATGAAAATGACGGTGGCATTTTTACAAATTCTCTATGTAGACTTAAAATCAAAATTTAAAGTTTTAAAATTGTATCGTGAATTCCTCCTAGAAAATTAATTTCTTCAATAGGAGAAAAGTATAGCAATTTAATGATTTTGCAAACAAAATTTAGGCAAATGACAATTCTGACGATATTTTTGTGGTTTATAAATCCAACCCCAAATTAGGGTGAGCCTCAACTTCAAATTTCGAATTTCAAAACTTTTGGGACCCATCAAGTGTAAACTGAACCCATGACGTCCTATCATCTACGCGTCGTTTATCACCCGTTTGCAATTTCATCGGTCACATCTTCGTGCAATTTTCCACTCCAAAAGCTCTCAACTTATGATCCTGTTAAGCTCGCCGCAATCCTGCCCAAAAATCGGCGTTTTTTCCGCGTTTTAGCCCCGACCTTTATAGACGGACACGACCGTTGCGTGGCCTTCATGATGATGAGCGACCCGTCCGCGTGCATCTCTATTATTTATGAAAATAATGCGCCCGCCTAATTGATACCGTTCGATTCGGTCTGCGCGGCACAAAAACGGGGCCGTACGAGAACACATCCTGTTCCTGTTTGGCGGCCGTGTCGCCGGCGCGTTGTGCGTGTCCTACAACAATCCGCGCGGTTCCATGGAATTATTTCATAATTAATACGTTTTGATGCGTATTTACATACACGTACAGAGTGTACCCGGAAGTACGCCCCAAGTAATTTCGAGGTTTAGGTTTAGGTCGCATATCGTCGTGTTGATAGAAGTTATTAAGATTGCCCCAAAATTTAAAGCTGTAGTGGACAGAGATAGTTTATATCAATAGCGCGGTTTAATTGAAACGGATTGTCCTGGTCGACCGAAAACGGGCAAGTTGTGCGTGGGGAAATGTAAATGCAAACAAATAAATTTCGTTTTCAGCGCTTATGGGTTGGGGGAGTAGGGTCCAACGGGTTTGGCGGGTTTGGGGGGTTCGGGGGCACTGCTTATTACATGGAAGCATAACCCGAAATACGAAATTACAATACGTCACGCACGCACCAACGTTCGCCATTGCTTTATACAAAGTGTATCCGGAGGCGGCTGAAAGGGGTCAGTTATTTTTCCAAAATGATGATCATAAATTATTTCTCATGTTCTGTTTTCTTACGTGAAGCTCCTTGGAGCAAAATTGAACCGTACATGTTACCGGTTGAAATTTCGCAATTTCGTGCAAATAACAACAAATAACCGCGCGCATCGCCGCCGCTGGTGAAGCGCTAATTGGCCGGCGATTTATAATCGCAATTTACTCAATTTTTGGCATTTCCATACGCGTGTTTATTTACCGCGGCTGGTCAGCGACCGAACCTCCGCGCGCCGGTCGGTCGATGCAACAATAGAAAGTGTGCGAGTGTGCAAATCGCCATCGCGCCGCGTGCATTGTGCGCGTAATTGGAACGCGAATTACGCGTAAAAATAGAACAGTTTAATCGATTTTGCGGCGGCGCACACCCGCGCACACACCCGATCAAGGAAGCGGCCGGAAGGCGGCCAACAAAGAACCGAAGAAAACGGTCACTTTCGGTTTCCCTGCACGAGCACTGGTTTGTTTGCGCCAATTTTCGGCTGATGTTGGCCCACGTTCCTCCGGCACTAAATGTTCATGAATCATGAATATATGGGGCATGTCGAATCCGAGTCTTTGCGCGCGTAGTAAGGTGGGGTCCCTTTTACCTCCCGAGTTGATTCAGTGCTTCCTTCGCTTTGCCCTTTGCGTGGCGCTCCTGCCTCTTCCAGGATTCGCGCATCCGCTTATGAATAATGCAATCGCTGCACTTCGCAACTGCCGGGGCATCTACCTGCCAGCCGCGCACTTCATTGATGCCGCGATACCGGCACGAGGAGACCTCTTAGTGCCTGGTTTGGTGTACGGCAACCCTTTATGTTCTCGCTGGCATCCATCAAAGAGTGCTGCCCCTTTGGGTTGGGGGGCTGAAGGGCGGTGGGGTAGAGCACTTCTGTCACTCGCTTAGACGGGCTGGTGTAAATGAATCCTGCGTGCGTCAGGGACATTGAGGGTTCCTATCTATATCCGGGTGCTTTTCACCGAACCCACTTTCTGTATGGTTGTTTTCCGGAAGTTCTAAGGTTCCGGGTTTTCGCGAACTTAAAGGTGTACTGCAAAATGTTTAGGAAGATTGTGTGAAAATTCTCTGAGTTGCTGTTATTCTAAGGAGTTTCGTCCTTTTTCATTTTGTCAAGTTTCCCAGAAGGTTATTTTAGTAAAGTGTCTCTATGGTCATGATTTTGATTTACATTGGTTTGGATTGAATCATTGGAATAATTTTTAAATCCTCGTTAGTACAATTGAAGGATATCTTTTGAAACACAATTTGTGGTTTATGTTTGGTGGGTTCTAGATATCAATCGAAATTTCCGGTGATATAAGGAAGGATAATTTTCTTATGAGACCTTCTCCTCAATAGAAAACATTTTGTTGTTTTATTTCCGGGACTCCTAAGAAATATGCGACTCGTAACCCTTCGGAGAAAATCCCCGGGTGTTAATTTCATTAAATTCCGAGAGCGTTTTTACAGCAGACGTCTTTGAAACGTTTAATTTAATAATTTCATACGAGCGCATGACTTATGAGCGCGCGCTAAGCCGCCGCCGCCGGCTTTCGGCGTGATGTACACGACGATCAAAGTAATTCCCCCCTTTCGTTCGTTCGGCGGGGCCCGAAGCCGCCAGCGCCGAGGCACCTTTCGACGGACTAGTGCTTTGGGCGTTGATAATAAGCAGAAAGCCGGGACGACACCCCGCGGTGACATGGAAAATTGCGTCGTCTCGCTGTGTATCCCACCCGGCCGTAAATCCACCCCCTCGCCGCCCCCGCATCGGCTTACACGCGACGCCCGCAGCCCCCCAGACGCGATGCATCGAGGCCTCCGTCCGCAGTAATAGGACGCGCGCCGCCGCCGCCTCACTCGCAGCCGCCACAAGCACTCCTGCCGCTGACTACCGACCGCAATTATAACGGCAATTTAGTTTTCGGCGGACGCGCGCCTCCACGTTGCTCGTCGGCCTGTCGCTGGCGGTGATGTTGACATCGTCGCCGTTGCCGCCACCGCCGCCTCCGTCTGCTGGTCGATGTCAACGCGTCCTGCGCCAGTTTCCACCCCCGCCAGCCTGCTGCATCATTGGCCCCACACATCATCCTTACGAACTCCTGTTTTTTTTCGCGGCTGCTCGTTGCTTCTCATGGCGGGGGCCAATTATGCTTCATAAGTAATTAGCAAAAAACGAATTACCCAATTTGCCTAATGGCACTCGGCCACCTTGTTTATGTTCCGCGAGCGCGTTATCAATGATGTTAACAAATTGTCTGCACACAATCGACTCGCGTAATTAATTTGCAAAAAACTCGACGCGCCGAGATGTGTTATTTAATTGTTGTATAACAGCAATTTGCATTCCAATTAGTAATCAAAACGCGCATAATTAGCCGCACACACGGACCGTGCGATTGCATGGGTGCAAGCGAAGAAGATGGATGGATGGATGCTCCCGCGGGGATCTCTGGCGATGCATGAGCAAAACGAAGCGAAATACGTGCGGATTGAATTACGACCGGCCGCACGATCATCGCAACAACACGGAATAAATGAATAGCAAAAACGCGTTTCCTAATTGCTAATTATTTACGAGCGCAAAATATGCCGCGGAATCGCCCGTATCAAATTGCGAATGGGGGATTTCATGCGGGGCCACATACACAAATTGTTAGCATCGATGAGGTCTCAGTTGTTGCATTTTGCAACATCCCAGCCACAGACCACTTCGCGTTCGTTGAGCATTGTTGGTCAATTCGGTCGGTCGGGCGAATTGCGCGAAATTCGCGTGCATTAATTATGCATCCAATTGCTCATTAATGCGCTGGATGTGTTCGCGCGCTTCTCGGGACGGCAAGACAATAGATGCGCGTTTCCGGCCGACCATCGATGCACATTCATCGCGCCGCGGCCAGATAGGCGTAAAAGTAGAGAGGTGTGTTGCGTTATTGATTCGCGGCCGATGCGTTCGCAAATGAGCGCGCATACCTCGTCGCAATTTTTTATCCGTCGCTGATACGGCGCACAATGGTTGGTAGCGACCGCCGGGCACATTGTGTACGCGTTGTGATATCATAATCAACAACTGGTAACGGTTGTCATAATTGTTATGCCGGCAATAATCATTTGTTCTCGTTTTTATTGGGCCCGCGCACGCGGCGAGCGCAACTCGTTTATCACTATTAGAGTGCATTACGCTTTAATGCGCGCGCGTTGTAACGCGATGATTGCTCATTTAATTAGCGCCTTCGAGGCACGAGAGCGCCCCCAAACGAACTGTGGTGGTCAGAAGCAAATTGTACAATCAGTGCTATTTTTCAAACTTTGCAAGTATAGAGTTATTCTTGGAAATGATCGACATTGAATTTAGGGGTTGAAAATCATGGGTATTGGAGGAACCATTTAGTTTGAGATGGGGGCGGTCAGTAATGGAGTATGGGGGGGCTTACAAATATTTGTCCATCATCGTTGGACCGGTAGTTAATCGCATTCAGGTTGCAGCTTGCACTTGGCAGTTGATATTTGCATGTAGGCACTTTGACTTCAGTGGCTTTGTTCCTAATTCCGCCCCCACTGGCGGCGGCGGGATATTTACCCATTGCGGTTCATCTAAACACTACCAGCTTACAGGATCGGACATCCTTTGATGTCATAAGTTATTAGTTTTTGCTCATTCCAATGTAGCAAATATTTCTTGCAAACCACTTTAGAGCAACGTTATCCTGGAAAAGCGATATTTGGTCGTTTCGGTATTATGTCGCATCGTCAAAACGTTTATTGTAACCTTTCGATTGGGAAATTTTCCGGCCACCTTCACATCGTCTAGAGGACGACTAAGACTTCTGAGGACATCACATCACGCAATTGAAGGACAAGTGGGCGCTACCCCTATTTCGACCCCTCGTATTCGTCCATGAGACGGAAACTAATTCCACTAATGGATGCATCAAATCTAATACGCTCCTATCCGGTTTACCATCACTAATCTTCGATTAGTTGCCCTCACCTTTTGCTTATTTGTTTATGCAACTTGTTTGCTATGTTTTGTGTATGGGTCAACAATGTCCTTAGGTGGAAATTATCCTTGGAGATGATTGAATGCTATCTACAAAATGTTATCCCCAAAAGGTATCTTCAAAATGATTTCCAAAAAGTAATTGCTAGTATTAAAACAAGCAAAAATATTAAAATGATTCCAGAAACATTGAAAACAAGCCCCAATTTTATATCTCTTTGTTTCGTATTTTGTGTAAAATGCCCATCATGATTACATTTGAATTAATTATCCGTGCAATGGGGGCGGTCGATGTTGTTTGCATAAATTGCTCCAATCTCATTCGGAATATGAATTATATTATTGGTGGAGGTTATTTAATTTCAACCGCAACCTGCATGCAAATGCATTGTGAAATTCTGACCTCATCTAATGGGAAATTTCATGTTTCCACAATTTCCAGACGTAATTCGTTGATATTTCAGTACGAGCTGTCCCAAATAGAAGGTGGATGTCTCGTTGGAGGCTTTTCATCCCCATTTTCAATTCCGCCATATCCATTATACATCATGCGCCATTATCATTCATGCGCTTCCGAACAGAATGATTTCTTCATTTGAAAAGCACGAATTCCCAGATGCATACATTTCCGACTTCGTGTGGAGATGCACCATAAAACCGCGGGAAGTCACCCCCTGGGCTCGCGTGCAATATTTCAATACTCGCGAATCAATTTGTAAAACACACATCGTCATTATGGCTATTCAATAACCATCAATTCACTACAGGGCGTTCGGGACGCAGGCTGCATCCTAGCGCGGCAAAATGCAATTTTCTTGGAGTTTTCCCACCCCCGCGATTGCGTCCATGCGGACGTCGATTTTGCGGCGCGTTCGCACGAAAATATTAAATAAACGCCCTACGGTTTACTCCAACATTGCGCTATTTATCTCCACCTATGCGAGCGCGTCTAAGCCGCGGATTTGGCGGGTATTGGCGGCGGTGGAGGCGGCTATGGTGGTGCTGGTGGTGATGGTGGCGTGTGGCGCGTTTATGCTTCACTCGTCGTTCGGCTCGGGGTGCATGAGCGCTGTCATAATTCCGCTTCATTTCTATCAAAATATATGAAATATGAAGTTTACCCATGTACTTATGCGGGATGAAAGTGAACTCGTTGCGTGTATGTGTGGGGGGATGTGTGAGCGTGCTTGATGCCCTCGGGGGTGGCGCGCCATATATGAGGGGGTATTCTTCCATACGTTGCCGCCGCCGGCCGTTTTTCATATTCAAGCAGCTCCTTACCATCCCCTCGTGTGTTGGTGGACGACGTGCCTCGTCGTTCGTCTCGCCCCCCAAACCCACCCCCCGATGGCGGGGGTGTCGTTTCGATGGCCGCCGCCGAGTTTGTGCTTCACTTGTTTCATCCATTTGTCAGTCAGTTCGCACATCTTTTGCTCGAGTCTTCTGTTTTCGGTTGTTGTTTTCGCAACTTCAGTTTTTATGGTGTAGAGAGGTTTAATTCTGAAATTGTGCCAAATTTAGTTCAAATCTTACTGGAACTTTGCGAAATAATTAGCAGTTGAGAAAGTGCATTTTGAAAATTACTCAAATAATAGATTGTTACATGTGTCATTTAAGGCAAAATGAGTATTTTGAAATCTTGAAATTACCATGAAAAAGAAAATTTCATTAAAAATGAAATCAAATATTTTTCCCACTGTTGAACAATTTGCAAAAAAATTCAATTTTCATTGCGGACTTGTTCTCTTATTAAATTTCATATAATTTTTTGCAACGATTTTTGTATCCTCGAAATTGCCCATTGACAAAACTGGTGATTGTCAAAGCTTTTGAAAATTTCATCGCGACACAGGTCTAATAGCGCGAATAATTCATTCGGAAAGCGGTTAATTGCTGTTATCAGTGTTTAATTAAAATCGTTTCAGCGAATATGATGACGAATGGCGCACGATATGCATAATACATGACCCTGCGCGCGCAAAATTGCGAATATACACATGTGAGCAAACACAACCAACACGTCTGATGTATGGGGATGATTTGCCGCCGCTCGCAAGGTGGACGCATTTCGGCGAAAAATGCAGCCGCCCCCTAATGAAGTATTCAATAAAACGAACGCGCGGAATGCTTGCCCACCGGTTCGCGGATAATTAATAACGCGGATGGCGTGTGTTTGATTACCGAACGGCAAACAATGCGTGCACTATAAACGCCCACTCGCCACCCCCAGCCGCCCCTGTCGGGTATTTCATGTTTCAACGTATGTCGAATCTGCGAACACATATTCGCCGCATCGTGGGCCATGTCATTAGCCACGTACGCACTCTCACCCTTTCAGCGGTTGCCGCCCCCGCTTCCAAAAGCGCTTCCACATCCACCCCCACACTCGCCGATCGCGGCGATTGTTATTTGATCGTCGATAGCCGCACGTCGACTGCCAGCATAACTAAGCTTTTCACTCGGTTATCTCTGCGGGGGCGGGGGCGTTGATTTTCGCGCGTCTGCGGCCACTGTCATCGTAAACCATCGCTCCTGGTGTAAACGCGCCGACAACGCTCGTCTAGTATGTTTCGCTCAAAACTTTGGTGCGCTTTTTGTGCGCGAGTAAATTTATTATCCGTTGAGAATTTCAAATTAAAAATATTTCAATCAGCTTAGACGCGCGCGCGCTCAAAATTGAAAAGTTCGCGTGCAAAGAGAGTGGCTCAAGTGGAAAAAGTTTGCGGCGGTGGTGGGGCGGGCAACCTGTACAAATATATTTAGGTGTAGATGGATATTATCATAGAGATGCGGCGGGGGCGGCTCTCGAGTGCGCGCTGCCAGCCGGGCGATAAGCGCAAACAAGTTTTCTTTTGTGCGGCGAAAATTATGAAGCAGCGCGCGCACTTGGCTTTACTTTAATAAAGCACTCTGCGTCATCGGTGGCGGCGCGTGGTGTTCCTGCATCACCACCTTCTTCACTCCAACTCAGCTGCCCCCTCGCTCGCCGCGCACATCCTCAATGTAGCGCTTTTAATTTTGCTCGGCGGGGGGCGGTTTTTTTACACGTGTTTATTTTTTGCGCGCTGCTTGTCGACCCGCTGAGAGGACGTAAAAGCCGCCTCCTCGGTTGTGTCGACGCGCATAAACATTTGTTTAGGCGACGACGGCGAGGAGAGATGGGGGGATGAAGTGAAGCGCGCTTGGGGGCGGCGGGCGGATGTGCGCACTCACTTTGCGTTCGCGCGAATATCGGATGTAAACGAGCATCGTTCTGTGGATGGGGGCGGGGGAGGGGGTGGTTGTCGCTCAGTGAGTTCTTTTCTGTCCGACTTCAGATATCTATCAGCATTATTCCATTACGGGGGCGGGATATTACATTTCGTGAAATGAATAACGCGCCGAAATTTCGTTCGCGTACTTGAAATTATTTCGTATTTTTCGACGCTTTTCCGACGCTTCTCCGACGGTTTTCCGACGTCTTATGCCGTAATTCGATTGCGAATATCCGTCGTTGGGGGTGGAAGTGCAAGGTGAGCACAAGGGTTAATTTCGCGAGGTTGAAGGTGGGACGACAAGATGTTAGCGTTCAAGTTGGCTGAGCTTTTCGTGCCAAACCGTGCCGCTTGGTTTTACGACGCCAAAAGTTTGCCACAATCTGCGGGGGCGGTGTGTATGCATTGCCTGCTGTGGCAAACGAATGTATTGTAATTAGCAGCCACTTTTACTTCTCTAGTTCTTTTAAATGCTCCCGCCAAACTTTCGATTTCCGCTCATTTAACCGGCAATTAGTCGGGCTTTAATCGCGCTTGTTGAACACGATTGTGCACTTATTGTTTTTCATCCACCCCCTCGCACCCCCAACATTGTCACGCACATCCCCCCATTTTGCTACAATTTCATCCACTTGAAAAGCCCCCCAATTGAAACAGTTTAGTAGTTGTAATCTTATCAAGGATGTCATCATTTTAATTGAGCCATTTTTCCTCGAATTGATATTGAATTGAACCTGCCTCCCATGAGAGTGAACCCAAGGAAAACGATCAATTTCCCCCCTATTTTGATGGGCGTTGAACTGGGAACCTAGTTACGACTTTTTTGCAATTTGTAAAATTGGACAATCCTGGGGGCTGTAGAGAGCACGGAAGCTAGTGTAAAGTTGAAACGGGAATGCCGATGAAGGCGGCGAGAGTTGAGGGCTGGTGGGGTGGTTGTTGTTGACGAAGAAGTACAAATAAAACCGGCGTGTAATGAAGACACTACCGGAGCAATATCTATTACTTGTTTTGTGCACCGCTTGCAAACTGCGACTCCTCGTAGACTTTGATGTTAAGTTGCGCTCGTCCGGGGAGGCGTCCGCGTGCCTCCCCCGACCCGCATCCCCCCAGCCATCGCGGATGCCCCCGATGCCCATATTGCAATATTCGAAGCTATCAGCCATTCGAGTTGATTTCCTTTGTTTCTGTGTACTTCGCGCGGAAGTTTTCCGAAGAACGCTGACGACGAATTAAAACTATTGAGCCGCCCACATCCGCATTACGGGTGGCGTCGAATTTCTAATTATTGAGCCTCCGCTGGCTGGCAATTAATTATCGAAGTTAAGCGCGCGCACACGGTAATGGAATTGTGTACAAATACACGGCCCCCGGCCAAACGAGCAGGATAAGCGTAATACGAAGCAAGTACATCCGCTCGTGCATCCGCCGTTTAGACAGGATCACTTGTACGTGGAGCATGGAGTGTGGGCGGCAGGTGGCGAGCCTGAGGGGGGCGGCTCGCATTGGGGGCAGGGCGAGCGGGTTACAAGTCGTGCTACCTAATGCCCGGAAAGGATAACTGTGCCTTTGGGAAATTCCGGGAACAATACCTGTCTGTCTGACTCCCAGCCAGCGTCGTCGTCCTGGTCGTCGTCCTGGTCGCCGCCCCCGTACGTTCTCATCATGTGCGCGCTGCAGTCACAACACTACTTGTTGTAGTTACTTGATTCAGCCCCCCCGAATGCGCCATATTTGTTGTGCGTTCCGACTCATTTTCATTTGCTCTTTTCCCATTTGCGTTGCTTTAGGCAACTCGTCTGCAACTGCAGCGCCCATTGTTGTTTACCCGCTTGTTTATTTATTTATCCTGCATCGAAGGAAACATCATCGCGTTCCGCTTCTCTGTGTTGCGTTTAAAAATCGACCAGCTCATTAGCCGATCCTCATCTGCGCTCCATATCGGTACGGAATCTCGGCTTCGTTTGTTCGCCGGAAAAATTCACAATGGGCGTTTTGTTGCTGGGATAAAGTCCACATGTGGCTGGACTGGTCTGGACTATTCTATCATTTATCCCGTTGGGCACTCGTTGCGGGGTTGCTGGTGCATTAATTGCACGTCCACTTGCACATCGCAAAAAACGCGCATTTCTTGTAAAACAACGCGCGCGCGAAACGCAAACAAATGGATTACTAATGAAAATACAGGGTTTTTTACGCGCAGTTGCCTCATTTCACAAGCGCATTTTTTATTGTTTCCCCGCATAAAAGAAATTTGCTCTCGCATTTCGATGCATTGAAAGCGTCCTGTTGTATCCATCAACATCAATATCGAGTTTTTTTTCACCCCCGGCTTGAGGCTTTTGGGGGGCGGCTGGTGTTACGATGACCCAGCCAATATATGCATGTTCGGCGGCGGCGGCGGTTCGGAACGGCGCTCTCGATGTTCATGCAAATGCAAACAATCAAATATCATTTCGGCCCAAATATGCGTTTTAATTTCCTGTTTCTGTGCGTTGGCGGCGGCGATGGCGCCGCTAGTGGAGCGTCCATTTTTGCAGTTTGTGTATTTGCAACAATTTCCCTTCCAGCCGTCATTGTTCGGCTGGGGCGGCGGAGTTTGCGAGAATGCTTAATTTCGCGAATGGCCAGCGGAAAAAGTTGTTTCGCCGGGCGGCGCAAGCGCGCAACAAATCGCCATCACAAAGCGGGGTTGATAAAATATTGCGGAATTGAAATCCGACTCGCATTACTCTGTAGATGAGAGCTCCAGGTCGGGAACGATGCGTTATTTATAACGGGAATTGCACGCAAAAGATTGGTGCAATCAGTTGGACTCGCGTTGCGCTTTGTGTCGATGTTGCTAGGTGTAATTAGACCCCGGCTCGTATTTGTTTGCGGCACTTGACTTGGTGTCATTTTCATTGCGCAAAATATCGCCGCATTTGCTTGCATGACGGCGGCGAACATGGCGCGCGATATGATCCAAGCGGGGGCGGTCAACGTTAGTTAATTGTGCAATCGCGCGCCATGCGAACGCTCCTCGCATTTGTAATGTAATGTTTTAATTAGTGCACCTTACACTACATGATAACACACTAATATTCCATTTTGTGCAAAAATATTTGCAAATATTATTTTGATTAATTTTTTCCCCAAAAATATTTCCTGCGCAATTAATTAAAAAAACAATTAAAACTTCACCAAAATTTCGCACAGCTTGAAATGAAATAATTGCAAACCTGGATAAAATTGAAGTTTTGCATGAGGATAAATGATTAAATTATATGAGTATATGTGCAGAAACGCATCACACTTTTGCAACATTTCGCACTTTATATTGTTCGCGCTTGATAAATACATTTCGAGCTTGCTTGCCGACATAAGAAATTTCTCATTGCACGTCAGATTGGGTTTTATGCGAGGCGTTTAAGATTGTTGCATTGCGCCGACAGAGGCGCTGCATAAAATATGAGGAGCGCGCCTTAAACGCGGAAACAATTAGCTCGTCGCGAAGTTTTCAAGCGGTGCGTGTTGCGCTATATAACTTCAGCCGCCCCCGACCGTGGAGGGTGAGGCTTGGGGGCGGCTGCTTTCCGTACGTACGACTCGTCGTCGTGGCGCGCTCAAATATTTATGCTCGTATTTTTATTGTTCGTAAATATTTGACGGGGCGATGCGTCATTTATAATGCACGCCAAATGCGCGCGCGAAGTTTATTGATTTCGCTCTAAGATGTTTCTTCTCCTTGTCCGCAGAATTTCACGCCTTCCGCTGCCACCGACTCAGCCAGCACGTGGTCCAATCAACAGCCCATCGACTTTTTAGCTAGGTGAGCAACATGTTTTACTATGGATAAGGACTAAGGACCAGGGGTGGTGAAAAATTGGCTGCATCTCAAATTTTCGACGTTTTGGAAGTTCGCAAATTTCTAAGGAAAGGCTGCAATCAGGATGCATCAACATTGGAAGGCGCGGGGTCAAAAAAATTGGTGGTATCTAATCCGGCATTTTTCTCTCTAAAGGTTATTTTTCAAAGTTTCAAAGACGGAGTAATTTTCCAGAATTTGAAAACGGTTTGGAAATGGTTAAATCTTCCGCAATTTTAGAAATAAGGCATTTTCAAGCATTGCTATCGTTCGTATACATTTTGGTTCGTTCGATCCGCGGCAATTTTCTTCGTCAAAGAGTCGAAACTAATAACCACTTGTTAAAGTAAGTTTTCCCCCAACGACTTTCCAATGATGATGCATTCAATACTGCACGCTTTCCACCTGTAAGACATTATCGGACCAAGAGCCATTGAATGTGCCCCTCTTCGCGGCCACAAGGACATTAGTGCGCAATCAACCGACCCGAAGAAGCCCATACAGGTCCGATCGAGAACCTCTTCTGCAAACGGCCATAAGCGCTGCTCCCAAGAAGCTCATACAAAGAAGTCGCTCGCAAACGCCGTAATATGTTGGTCCCAATTGGGGCAGCACCGCTTTCCACCAATTCCGCGCTCTGGAAATTGGAAATCAGCGCACTTTTTCTCAATTTCACCGGCGAACGGGCACGCGTGCGATGTTTTGACGCATCGGTGTCGTATGACGCGGTTTTCAATTAAATCGGATGCGTCTTGTCCGACTTTCACCACGACCCATCGAAGCGGCGCATCTTCCTCGACCCACGGCCGGACGGGTCTCTGGGCGATCACTCATGGTGCGCGACATTCGTCACGTAACCGCCCCCCGCGTTCTGTGCCCGTTTCGCGACGAGACGTCTTTGCGACGCACAATTTTCCGCGCATCGCTCTTCATGCGCGTTGCATTAGGCAATACTCGAATCGCATTTCTCCGCGGCGAAAGAGAAATTGCAAATTAAATTGCACGCATTGACAGCCGCCAGGTGCAGCCGAGCAAACGTCAGTGCACCAAGAGGCAATTACACGTCTTCGAATTGGCGTTGATTCATTTTTTGTCGCCGCGTTTGTTTTTATTGAGTAATAATTCATCGCTGGACGCGCTGTATTTCACCTGGGTTCTGCGCTACTGCACATGCGCATACGCCACATGCTCTCAACCACCTGCGATAGGTAACACCGGAAATGGTTCTTAGTTCTTCGTCGACGCAAAAATAAAGCTGCTCGATCACGTTTTCGGCGGGTTTATGCATTTATTATGCTCGCGTGGCTGCGGAATTGACGCGGCTTGTAAGGGGTGGATGCGCGGGGGTGGATTCCTGCGCAATAAACATGAACCAATATTGGTCGCACTAAAAACCTTCCCGAAATCCGAAGGAATACGACGACGGGTCCTTTACGATTGGCGTTGTCCTAATATCCGATAGCAACGGCGCGACGATCGGAGTAAATTTAAATACATAAAGGGAGAATGGGACTGCGGCAAACCCGCCGCCGCCACCACCGACGTCGTCATACGGTGCGTGGCCTTTGGCGGCGGCAACCATCCACCTCCCCCTATCGTCTTGGTTGTCGCATTCGCTTGCGAACGTATTCATAAACTGTAATGGACAGCCGCGTACACATAGCGGGGGCGGCAAACGTGGTGCAAACGGGGCGGCATACGCGGCGACCGGAAGCAAACAAGCCGGCACAACTGGCGGCAGGACGGATTGGATTTATTGCCTCGCGCCATTCAGGTTTTAGTTTCAACCACCTCCATCCACACCTCCACCATTTCGCGCTTATCACTTCTTCCATGCGCTCGTCCATCAACCCTTCCGCCGGCCACGCCGCCGCCGGTGCGAATGGAAATTTACGATCGAAATTAGCTGCGCCCGAAAATGATTCCGAACCAATTTCATCATCTACCATGCGAACCAAACCAGCGAACTTTCTTTTGCGGAAGTGCCCACGAAATAAGAGAACATAAGTGGCGTCCGGCTCGGGGGCAGCATCCGTGTTCGGCTAAACAAACGCCCTGCGTGCTATTGATACACAACGATGTGCGCTGGCGGCGGTGGCGAAGTGGTGCGGTTAGCTGATTTTCGCACACTCGCCGCCGACTTGAGTTTCCGCAATGTTTACGACGCCGAAATGGACTTGAATGGCCGAGGAGGAGGCGGGCGAGGATCGATGGCGTGCCGCCGCCGCCGACGAGATGGTCATGCGGGGAATGGACGCTCGTCGATGATGAGCCCCGATGGTGGGCGAGTGAGCGAGAGCGGCGTGGGGGCGGTAAAGTGGACGGAAGCACGCGCTCGCCCCCGAGCGTGGCACGGAGGCGGCAGTGGCGGCGGCGGAAAATAGGGTAGCATGTCGCGTGCGCGTGTATTGATACAGTACAATCGCCGCCGGCGAAAAACGAGCAAAATTTTGGCATCAACGACGAAGATTGGATTATTGTCCGTGCGCGGTTTGTACAAATACCTATCGGGGGTGGATGGATAGATAAACTCGGCACACACAACGTGGGGGTGCGGTGTATGTAGTTGGGGGGTTGATAGGAGAGATAGCTGCCCTTGTTCCATGTTGCGCATCGGATTTGGTTGGCCCTTTGATGATTTGCATCTTCGCTTTCAGTTTGCTCGTTTTCATTTTGGCCTCCCTTTTGGAGTCCCTATCATGTGGATGATGGGGTTTGTTAGATATGTCCCAATAATCGAAGGGACACTGTTATTTCCAGTTATTTTAATTTTGACGTCCTTTGATTACTCCCCTTTTTCAATTGGCGTGCTGTCTAACAATATTTGGTTTCATGTCATAACCATTCAGTTCCGCGCATTTCCGGTTATTTGACCCATCTTTTGATATTGTTAGAATTTAACTTTTTGTGTTCGAGTTCATGTTCTTTTAAGAATTTTCAATTTCCCATTGTAATCTGAGGAAAATCAATTTTCGTGTCACGTTTAATATCAGGAAAAGGATTATTTCTAAGGTTATTCCTAAGGAACCTGAAACCCTGATACATATTGGGTTTCAATTGGTAGATTTGATTTTCTATCATCACTCATTTTCTACAATTTGAAGGATTTGTTAAAATATGGTCATTCCAAAAAATTGTTTTTAAACGTTTTTAAACGGCTTTGAGATATTTTGAAACTTAGTTTCTTTTGGACTTTATCAGAATCCTGACTAGATGATTGACATTCCAGAAACCTTGCAACATTTGATCGATATATTTGGCTCCACTATATTTATTAGGTCAACCAACAAACAAACAGCATGAACAGGACAATCGATAAATAATAGAAAACAAAAGAATGATTAATTATCCGAATAAACAATTCATTTTTCTATTGCGACATTAAATATTGTGAACAACAACTTTCTATCCGATGTCAGCAAACCTGCACATTTGGGGTCATGCGTACATGATGAATACCATCAGCTTCCACATTGCGATGTCAAAACAACTGACTATCTTCTTGTCACGATGTCAGAATTCGTTAGCTCCATGCGAAAAACAACAAAAAACTCCGAGGAAACGGAAAAAGCATTATGGGATACGTCCGAAAGCATTTAGGCAAATCGACGGTGACTGCCTCCAAAGGGCGAGCAGCTGCTTGCTTCAATTTGACACCACCGAAACCCACGGAGCCGGATGTGACCTGAATACGAGTTATCGCGATTTGAATGGCTGTTAGCTTTGGTGTGCAAATAGTTTTTAACTGTTCAATTAGACCTCTCCGAGGGAATTTCCGCGCGCGTAAATTCGCACGTATATGTGCCGATGAGCGAGGCATATTTCGCCCGCCCCCATGAATATTCATCCGGCGTCGATCGCGTATGGGGTGCATTGATACAGGGGGCGCATTGATCGAATGCGAATTTGCTCATTGCGTGCGCCAAATTCGCTCTGCAATGTTGCTCGAACAACCCGATGGAGCACGGCAGGTCTATTGTAGCGTGTAAGGCCCATGTTTGATGGGGGTGGTATTGGCAAGCCCGTTTGCATTGGAATGCGCCTTGGAGCCAGATGTTGACACCCTCGCGCCAAGTGTGAAGCAACCTCTAGGGCTTCTCTCGGGAAATTTTGATCGGAGGCAGCGCGCTGCTTGTTGCGGTGATAATGATGGACGAACAACACATGGGAACACTCCGGGACAGTATCATCGCCCACCCCCACAACGCCCCAACGCTTCGAGCAGTCTCAGACACGAAAGGAAGTCGAGTGGTCTAAAAATTGAGGCAAACCTATTCAAACTTGTGTGGCAAACTGATAAAACTTTTTAATGCAAAAACTTATTTTTCAACTCTATAACACGAAATTTAACGTTTGCGTTTGCATTCGCCCCCACTCGTCATACAGGATGTTCGACGGGAATAATTGTTGCTTATCATCATGTCTCAAGTTGTTGGAGGCGGCGCCTCTGTAGGGGTTTGATGTCAATTTCGATCAGCGCGTTTGCTGCGCGTACACAATTCGAATTACCATGTCGTTATTCTGCGCACAAGTTGATGCGCAGCATGTTGATAATCAAAACAACGCAGCTGGGGGCGGCTGGAAGTTGGCATAACTTGCTTGAGAGCGCTCCGCGTCCGAGATCCGCTTAGACTTGCATTCGGATGCTTGACAGACGGGTATTGATGTGAGGGGGCGGCAGGAAAAACGCATCGAAATTGAATTTCGTCGCGCGAATATGTTGGCGTCGTCGGAAATGATTACCTCGTGGGTGGGACGGCCGCGGGGGATGCTGGCTGGCGAAATCGCAGCGGGCTGCAGTCGGGGGCGGCGGCGAATGCGCTCTCACTTGGAAAATGATGGAAATAACCAATTGCAATTCAATCGCGTTCTGATTGTGCGGCGCACACTTGACGGCGGCAATCGGAAGGAAAAATGCCCCCGATATGGTGCACGTTGGCGGTGGCGGCGATGCGCGCGATTTTAATTGCTTGCCGAATTGTGCGGCGTGCGCCCGTTCGACTTTAACGCGGGCGACTGGGGGCGCGTGGGCGGCATGCTTCGTCGACACGTTCGCGGTGGCGTTGGCGTTGGCCGACCCTTCGGATGGTATTGCATTCGCATTAATGAGTTTTCCAATTTATAGTTTAACGAGTGCTCGACGGCGCACTCCATGCTCCACTTTTCGCCAACTATTACATCAACTCAAACACGGCCCGCATTGCTATTCGGGGGCGGCACATATCCCTACACCACAGCCCAGAGCGCACTGTCATTACACTCGAGTGAGATTTCATTGCACCATATCAATCCAAATTTTTTTTTGGTCTATTTTATATATCATCCAATCCATCCAATTTTTGTATATTTTAAATCGATCATCAGCCGCCCCCGCGACTTCATTGCATCACCCACCGCCGTGCGTTCGGCTTTTCATCAAAAAACACTTTCATTAGTCTTTCTTATTTTGGCATTATCCCGACGGGCTCGTGCTTGTCCTCGATCTATGGGATGTCAACAGAATCGGGGGCGGCGTACGCGCGTACATTATTCATACATTGTTCGCGCGGCGCGCAAGTAGATGCACGGTATAGTGTTTTTGAAATATCGGCCGGCGGTGGCCTGAAACCAACGGATGCAGGTAACGAAGGCGGCGGCGGCGCCGTACCACCCAATACACTCGAATGATTTATTGCTAATTTCGGGCATCGCGTTCGCATGCCGCCGCTGGCCGCTGCCATCGCTCGGCTGTCCGCCGCCCCCCCGGCATTATCGTGATATATTGTGATTTAGTCCTCTTTATTTATATACACGCATATCGGCCGCCACGGATCGCTGCCTCATCCACTCGGTTGCGGGGGCGGCGCGCCGCATTCAAATTTTTATTCATCGGCGCATCATCGCTCTTGCACGGTGTCTTTTATGCGTATTTATCAGCGCTGTTCGTTGCGGACAATAGAATTTGGAGGCGGGCTATGATCAACTATTCAATATCCTTGCTGAAGAGTATTTCCGGTTGTGGTGGTCGGGAAATTCCTGAATGCTCAAACTCATTTTGGTTTTATTCAATTTTCTCAGCTGGAAATTAGAAAAGATGAATCCTTGTATGTTTGGATTTGGAAGGATAATAATTTTGTTTGAATGTAGAAATGTTAGGGGTTGGCTTGAATTGGTTGTTTGCGTTAGTTCCCTCGAATTGGATGTTTATTTGTGAACTTGATTTCCGATCCTAATAAGCACCGAAAGCAGCCCATCCAAATTGGCAATTAATTATGAAATCCGGGAAACCATCATCGAAAATAGATCTGCAATCAATACCCATTCAATACCCATTCATCTGGTCCCAATTCGCGCGAAATTCATTGTAACATCTCAGGTGAACCAATTCCACATTAGTTATGTAACGAACCATCGAGAACCGATTGCAACCCTTCGCGGAATCCTTCCGGTTAACTGATCGCGTAACACTTCGCCGAAGGATAATTCGAAGGATAATTTTTCCGCTCGTGATGTAATCGCGACAGGTAATCACTTGTAAACCCGCTTCGTGAATGATTGAAATGCGTCTCTGTCGGGTTTGCGCGTTCCCTGCCGTCCCCTCGACATCCTGGCAAATCGTCAATGAATAATCGATGAATGGCGGTAGGCGAAGAAGTTGCGGAGCGGGCGCACGCCGCCGCCGCCGCGAGCATCTATTATGCAGCGAACAATGCCAACAAGCTTCTATTAGGCCCCCCCGCCGCCTCCGCCCCCATCCGTTCGACGCCCCATGGCATGTGTTTGCCGGCGGATACAATCCGAGCGGCCATCTGGAAAGGCCCAGCTTCCTGTTGATCCTAATCCTTATTCGCCGGCGTTTAGCATCGCGCGCGTATTATGTAGCTGGAGCGACGGCGGCGAAACAATTCCGCCAATTTCGCTCTCGTACACACACACACACACATATGACTTGCCGCCCCCGACGCGAGTAGCTGCTTGTGCATACATTACATCCGTAGTACTACTGGCGTACCCTTTGTGTACGGCGCGCGTATATCACTTAGTAATTAGGCATTGTCCAAGATTGGGCTTGTTGTTTCAATCAGGAGTGGTCCATTATTAATATCGGCATTATCCTAAGTTAAGACATGCGAATTGATTAGGTCTAATAAGGAAATTGCCTCTGATTGAACCTCGGCCTTCAAAGGATATTTTCATGGTCCATGTGTTTCCTCCGAGGAAAATTGAAATTTATTTGGAATGGAAACCCATGGGTTGGTCCCAACAAAAAACTTCTATTTGTGGTTTAAATGTAGGAAACGTTCAATGCAGTCAACGATTCCTCGACTCTAATTAATCCACCCTGATGCTGAGATTAGGCATTTCCAAACGATTGCTGCGGCGCCGATCGAATTGCCGCCCCCGCCGACAGCCGCCCCCGAATCCGAATCGTAAACATTCGAAACATCGGGGGCGCGCACTAAACGCATCAGCGATCACACGCGCTCTGCCTTAAGCGCACCAAAGGACCCACCGGTGTCTAAGTCAATTCCCACTCCATCGCATTCAGAATTTCCGCCGAAATTTCCCGGTGTCGCATGCAGCGCACTTCCCCAAACTCGTCGCGCATTTGTGCCACCGATGCGATTGTGTACCGAGGACCCTCGGCTCGTATTTGCTGATCTTGCGGGCGCCAAATTTAACGTGTTTACCTATTTCGCAGTGATTCGCGTGGGTGTACACCCTCCCAACTCGCCCCCACTCGAACTAATTTCGGAAATTTACGAGCAAATATAAATGCGAATTGAAATTGAGATTCGACTGACGACTGAGCCACCCCCACACTCCTTAGTTGCTGCAATTTGACGACGCGCAATTAAGATCCGATTTTAATGTGTTTGCCTCATGGAAATTTTTTCTCGGATTATTTTCAGACGTCATCATTATCGGAACAATGAGGGTCCCCGATGGAATCTTCGAGTAATGAACGAGCCCGACATCAGCAATCAGCACTCGCCGCCGCCGACTTTGAGCTACTTTGCGTACCGCCCGCGTCATCGAGATAACAAGGTAATTAATAGTTGGGCGAAGGATCGCATTTTTCTCCGCGCTCGCAGAAGGATGAAGAAGTCCGACGCGGCTAATTGCGAAGGCATTCGGAAGCGCACATTAAAACGTCGTTTCATCGACGCAAATTTCCCACTTAATTTGTCATCGAGCGCAAATAAGAACGCATTACGCTAATGGTCGCCCAGCAAAATGATGCTAAGCAAAAATAGCTTCTTAAGTACCTGCGCACACCTGAGTTCGATGACGTATTCAATCGAACATGTTAATTTTTACTACGCGTACGCATTTTCCACCTGGGGGTCTTCTTCAGTGAGCCCCTTCGACCTTTTCTGGTGCACCATCGATATCTTCTGGTATATCGCAGCCGACAACACTGCGGTCCACATTCCGGTCGCCCGTCCGTGCCATCACCCATCACCGCTGTCGTCGTCGTCGTTGACGCAGCGCGCACCGTGCAATCGCGCTCAGTAAGGAGCGCGCCTTCGTCGGAAGCACACGTCCCTCACGTCGCTGGCTCGCGCGGTATTCGCGTGCAAACTCGCTGACGTATTCGCTTGTTATCATCATCGCGTCGAAGAAACAACAAGCGAGCTCGCTTGCTGCTGTCTGTTGTGTTGTTCGGTGTTGCTGTTCGATGCGAACTTCGCGCACATATCCAAATAGTGTTTGCTGTCTGCACTTCGCCAAACTGCTCGCAGGTAACGAACGATGACTATTTACACACCTCCATTATCATCCAACTAGTGTCAGACGTAACAACCACCGCGAGATATCAGATCTATGCCATGCGATCACATCTATCCAAATATTTGTCGAACATGTACCAGACGAACGAGTGCGTGGAAACAAAAATTCAGCTCAGCGCCAAACAGAAACGCTATTAGTCGACTGGTAATAAATTTTGAGTGGTTTTGTTGTTTTGAGTTAGGTCTTGCATCTTAGAATTGTCGACTATCAAATATTTGCTATTGAATCCGCGAGGTGAAGTCATTATGCAATTATTTATTTGCGCACCCAGATTTATGGTGGCGAATAAATTCAAATTAGACGCACGATTCATGCATGATTTTTATGCTATCTCAGAATTTCAGAATTTTCCATATTCATTTAGTACGCTTTTAATTTTTTTGTTTTCCCGGGAAATTTTATCAATTCAAAATTTCAACGTTCTGAAAATCTGAAGAATTTCAGATGTGATTTTTATTTTGTTGATCAGCAACCGTTTTATTGGTAACATTATTTTCGACTGACTTAAGAGAATCACTAATTATGCATGCATAAAACTCATTCGGAATAATTACCATTGAACCACTTTGTCGCACGCAGATCAAAAATCCGAATGCTTAATTTTTTTCAACTCTCGCGCACGCATGAATAGTAACGAACGCGACTAATAAATAAATCGAGAAGGATTGTGTCATTGGCCTGGATGCCTTAATACACTTGCATACAATTAGCGACCGGTGTTAACTAATCATCGTCAGAGTGACGCGATCAATTCCCATCGATACGAAACTGATGCGAGCGCGCGGCCAACATCCGAAAAAACTTATTGGCGCATGAAGCAACAAACTTACCTAATTTATGCGCCGCGCAAATATGAAAGTACACGCGTATCGGTACGGCATTCGTCGTGAGTGTGTCGCGATCGTTAGGATTCCGCCGAAGAAATTCCTCGATAATGACAAATTCATTCGGAATGTTTGCGCGCTCGGTGCGCGCCTGAATCAATCACTCCTCCTCGCGACTGGGTATTTTGAATCCGTGGAGATTTCGAAAATATGTCCCCATCACCATCGGCGACGAAGAAGTAGCCAAAAGTTTGGGAAGTGCGGTCGCATCCAACTTGCGTTTTTCGGGCTTGACGGAAATCATTTTTTCGTCGAATTAATCGCCGAGATTCATGAATATTTTCATCACGAATGCGTGAACTATGATCGATGGCCGAATGACGATGAGAGATTTTCTCGTTGAGTTTCCAAAATTCTGCTTTCACACTCGATTTTTTGACCGTTCATTAAGGTATGCGTGAATGCGTTATTAATGAGATTGTAAAAATTGCGGCTGAAGTAAACATTTGTAAAAAATAACTGGAGCCTTGTAAATTCCATTATGCAAATCGCATTCATTCGTTGCATAAGAAAAACGTTGGGTAAACATACGTTTTATCGCGAATTTAATCTTTTGCTTCGCAATTCAGGCAAATATTTCCTCGTTTAATGAATTCAGCCATTTAATTCGCTAAAAATAACCGTCGTTTTTTTTAATTAAATCGAAATATAATAACAAGTATCGAAGAGGATTGTATTGTTGTAATAACGAATGATGAATAATTCATGGAATCCGCAGTTTTTGCAAAAATTGAAGAACGCCTTTCAGGCCCAATATTGCATCATCAAACATCTTCAAATGACAATCGAAAGCTGAAAACACATATTAAAATTCGCAGTTTCCATAAAATCGGCGATGATTAAATTGTAATCGCGAATTTATCGAGCTCGATGCCAGTTTTAACGTTGCAAAACAATGGCAGACGTAATCAGAATGGAGTTGTGCATTAATGAGTGCAAATTAAGCACGGATTAAAATGCAATATCAATTCTTCTCGAGCGTGGCGCAAATTTTCGTTACTTACGGATGTGCATCGAGCGAATTCGGTGTTCAATTATTTTTTATCGATTCGTGCTTCATCAAAATAACGTTTCAATTTCGTTGCAATAAACGCAATCGCAGAGTTTCCAAATCTCGCAAAGTGGACAACATATAACATTCAATTCGATTACGCGCAATTATAAAATTCATTATTAATCAAATCAACCCGTATTCGAATATAGATAAATCAAAATTTAATTGCATTTATGAACGCATCTCTTGTAATTAACTCACGCATGCGGGAAATCACAACGGATTTTCGTCTGCTTTAATTGCATTACTTGCATCGTTTTTGTACAGCTTTCAGCGTCTCGATTACAAGCTGTCCGTAATGAATTCCTCGGGAAGTTGAGCACCGAATGCCACGAAACCAGCGCCCGATGGCCGCGCGACAATCTTAATCACGTTTCTATTGCATTGTTCGAAGTATTTAAGGTGTGTTACCGGTGACTCTTTTACATATGAATTACACGAATTGGACGTCGTTTTCTTCGTGTGTGCCCTGCAAGTGTTACGCGCGTGGAAACTTTTTCCTCGGAACTCGTATCGAAAATGATTCACATCGCATTCGTTCTATGTTCGCTTCAATGTCGATGCGCGCCTTGTTTCGTTCCTTCTTGCGCTTAGTAGATAGCTGGTGACATTGTCGATGTCGGATGCTCGCGGACAAATATGGCGCGCACATCTAATTGTCTTGTCGTCGTTGCTGGCGATGATGGCGCAAAGAATCCGGGCTGGAAATGTCGCCTTAAAAGCCGGCGCTCGCCATTGCCGATCGGAGAGAAATGCGTGCGGCTCGCGGAATTATCCTGTGTGTATTTGCACGGCAGGCAAAAAGCGGTTCGCGGAAAAACGAGTTTCTTGCTGCGATCATTGCGCGAAAGTTTAAAAACGCGTCGTCGGAGGAAAAATATTGTCGCTTGTATTTGAAGAGGAGATGTCATTAATTCGCATAAAGCTCGCCGGAACTTTTCGCGGGAAGCATTCTTGTACGTTGTGCGCCAGTTTCGGTAGCTGGATTTCAAAGAGGATTTGGCAGGTACGAAATGTGATTTACAATCGCCCGAATTTATTCAGCCAAATAACGAGTTGGAGAAGTTTTTCAAATGCCTCGCGTTTGTGATATTTTGAGAGACGTATTTTCTGATCGACAAAGCACATCAGACTTCAAAGAAGGAAGTTGTGTTATTATCAAAGAATAATTGGACAATTTCGGATAATAAGAGCTTATGTATCGCGTTATTATCAAATGCAAATTTTTGATTGATATTTGATATGATATTTTAGCAATCATTTCCTATGTATTTACTCAAAATTATTCCGTAACTTCACGGGAAGTTATTTTATGTTTTCCCAGGATAATTTCCTCCGGAACTTCTAACTTAATCTTGGAACTAGAACTTAATCTACTAGTTTGAATTAATTCGCGAAAGTTTAAGAAATCCATTTGTAATATGACTTCAATTTCTAATTGATCTTCCCACAATCGCCCCAATTTTCTTAGAACTATCTCAGACCCACATCTATAAACTAGTCCTGTTATGGAAAACTTAAAATTTTTGATAGTCCTTGATCCTTTGAGTAGGTTGTCGACCTTTGAATGTAGATTCATCAGAAAGTTCTCGAGAGGCATTTAAAATGTGTGCGCTTTCTTGCGATGCAAGTTTAAGAAGTTTCCGCAGTGGAAATGTTTACTATCATGTAATTTCTCGGCTTGAATCCACTGATACCAAAACTTTGACTGCCACCTGAAACTATTTCGCCGCGCTCGAAGTAAATGCGACATGAAAGCAACGACCACACATGATGTTATTACGAATGCAATGGAAATCGTTCCTGGCGTGGAAACGAGCTAATGTATGTGAAAATCAAAACGAATCAGCTGAGCGAAATAACTGGGGAAAATTTGCATTGAAGAGATTTGAGAAATGGGAGCAATAATGTTCTGCGAACATTTTGCTTCGAGCATCCTTAATTTTCCAACCAAGCATCTTTACTGTAAGGATGTCTCTGGACGGGGTGACAGTTGCAGTGCGGATTAATTTTTCATATGCCCAAAATTAGTCTCGTTCGCTGGCGAAATGCGCGACAAATTATTCATGAACATCGGAAATTCAAGCCTTTAATATTAGATCCAGCTTCCGTTTCTTATGTGACATTATTTTGATGTCATTAAATAACAAGGTTATTGACATAATATTTTTATCAGTTTTGTAATTTGGAAAGTCTTTTATAATGCTCAACAAAGTACGTTTTTGTCTCAGAAAATTTTTTGATTGGAGGAGGTACCTTCATTTTTGAAATTCAACTAGCAAAGTTGTGCAAAATCTTCTACCAGTTCAAACCAATTTTTCCAAGGAAAAATTCACAAACATCTAAAAATATAGGAAAACGTTAAAGGTAATCTGATAAATACGGGATAAAAACGGAAGTTCCTTGAGATTCTCGCTCCGATCATAATCGGCTTGAATTTTCTTCTTCATAAACCCAACAAAATTCCCCGTTCATTCGTACGGTACGAACCTGTTAAATGCATTCGGTTGCTGTTTCTTCACATGGCGCACGCATTGACATACGAGTACTGCACACACGGTTTGGTGCCTCGTACGCGTTGAAACGTTTGCAGAGAACTCAACGTAAACAAAAAACCGATAGCCTCGCGGCTCGAACGCCACGAATGAACAGTTAGGCGACAAGCTTTGCAGCCGCGAGGCCGCTCGATTGACGCGTGTTCGATACACCGATCCCATACAAGGTGTCGCCAGCAATTCCATTCCGAATTGCAAAATTGCAATCTTGGCCGGGTCTCGTGCGCCATTCCAATGAGGAGATACGCGCGCGCGCTTCCGCTTCGCTATCCACTTCTTCGCGACGGTTTCCGCTACGGTAATGTTCGCTCATAATGCGCCGGCATGCATCTCGGGTGGCTTCTTCCACCTGCCACCCGCCGGCGATGGGGATGATACGCGCCGAAATTCGCTCATGTTTGTCGACGCCGCGCGCGTCGGGGAGTTCTCCTATCGCTTGCATGCGTTTTGCGCTGCCGCCCCCGAGGGAGAGTGCATCTGCTTTCGTCGCTGCACTTGACTGCAGCGAGTCAGCAGCGAGATAAACAGGAAGATGAAGGAAGAAGCTTCGGAGAGGATCGTGCGCGAGGCATTTAATTTGCGCATTCGCGCAAACCGACGCCGCTGCCGTCGCATCTGCCGCCGCCGCCGTTTTGCTTGCATTATGTATGCGGGGGAATCGCGGTTTTCGTAATCATAATCACGCCCGGCGCCTCGGCACGCGAAAGTTGATGTTGAACGAGACAAGTCCAAGTTCGGATGAATCTCCGATTCGCGCTGCGTGCAATCGCACTTAAGCAAATTACAAAACGCAGGATGAATTACCGTCGGCGGAAAATTGCCCCCTTTTCGTTCGGATTTCTTGTGCATCTTGCAGATTACACCAATACATTGCTGAGATATTTGCTAGGGAATTTTATCAGCTGCATTGCAGCAGCAAACATTCAAGTCCTTTTAAGCTCGTTCAGGTGAAAATTTTTGCAGTATTTTCCGATAAGCTTTTCAATTAGTATAATAATAACAGTTTTCCTCGATCGGGTATTAGCAGTCTCATAATTTGCTAAAGAAAATTGGCAAATAATTATTCCTTAGGAAAAATCTGTGCAGGACCCAGAAATAATTTCGAAAAAGATTTATCGAATTTTATCCGTTTTGCAAAACTAGTTACCAAATAGGATTTTTCATATATCATGGATTTTCTATATTCAATTAATTTTTCGGATTATTAGTTTTTTCTTCGGGTATTTCGATATCTTCCTCTTTCTTTCTGAGAAAATCTCAGATAACTTTAGAACTTTTCGCGCTAAGAAACGTGTTACGTTGGGGGCGGTAGAGGTACCATCTAGAAATCTTGATTCCCCTCTGTTGCCGCCACCACAGCCGTCGTCGATTTCATATGCAAATTGCATGCTTGCCGCCGCCGCCACGATGCACAAAGCGGCGGACGGCGCGATAATTGTAAACGCTCATAAATTAAGCCACTTTGCGCTTATCATTATCGCTATTGCGTTATGCTTTTTTGTTTTCGCCGATTTCAATGGGCTATTCGTTTCGTGTCCGCGCAACTCGCACGGCGTTTTATGAGCGCGCGCGCGAATTAAGACAACAGCAGCGGCTTCGACGCGCCGAAAATTTGATGCGCCCACCACTTAAACCGGCGTAATTACGCATCGACAATCATTTCGCGTATTTTATTGCAATATCGCCCATATTAGCGAAACATACGCCGGTGGCGGCGGCACGGATCGATTACACTCCCCATTTTTTTTATAATTCTGCGCTGAAAGTCACGGAATGCGCCATGCGCTTATCATTCGCGATAGATAAGACGTACTTCATTGCAAGCTGCGAGCCAGGTAAACAATAAGCGATCCAAATTAATTATGCGATTGACACGTTTTGCACTGCGCGCGGTGTCGCGCACACGACTTGCGATAATTGTCGGTAATCTTTCGCACGATTTTCTCGCCTGCATGGCTGGCAACGTGTGATAACGGTGGTTTAGGGACGTAATAAATACTATTTGCATGCCTGCAAGTCACCAGCGACGACGACGAGAGTGCTTATCGTTTTGTTTTGCTTTGATCTTTCAGAATTTTCTGCAAGTTTGTCACCGCTTCGCCGATAGCTGGTGAGTAGCAGCTTTCTTATGCGCTAGTGCGTTTGCGCACATCGTCTGCGGTGACCTTAATCGCGCACATATTTGCGTGCACATGGTTTGCGGCATTGTGCCGTTGTTACTGCCGTTGCTGGCGCATCTGCCGCCGACGAGAAGAAGCGGCCGATTTTTTACCGCATATAAATTTCGCCGTATGCATCTTGCCTCTGATACCGCGAGGGGAATTCAGCGGAGGGATTCGCCGTATTCTCAGGGAAATTAGGTGCGACTTGAATCGCCGTCGACAAAAGCGCAACAAATGCGCTGTATCTTTTCGTTCAGTGTTTACGCTCACTGGAATTTTCCGGCTTGCGGTATGTTTAATTAAATTTTCAGATTGTTCTCGGTGCACGATGCATGCATCGCCTTTGAGCCGTCGTTGTTAACTTGCAATTTTATTTCGTCAAACGCGCACAACCCGGCGGTATCTTGCAAAAATCAGCTTCCGCTCGCGATAGTAAAAAGTTCTGCAACTCGATGTTATGATTCGCTCATTTTTCGCGTTGAAAATCCTCCAACTTGTAAATAAATTCGCGCAAATGCACCTTTTGAAAAGTACCGAATTGGAATGGATTCGTTTCGGTTCGAGTATCATTGGTTAGGGTGGGGGTGGATGGGTAAAAAGATTTGGTCGTGATGCGACGAATTGCCGCCCCTCGGTTGCATGAACGAATCCAGCCGCATCGGCCGGCGTTACGTAATTACAATTAAAAGGACTTAATCTAATTGTGCGTGCTTTTAAAAATGCAATTTTCCGCGTTTATTTTTCCACTTTCCGTCCACTTTAATTTTCCACGCGAATGCGCCCCCGGCCCATCGGGGCACGCCGACGTGCTCGCCGCGCGTCGGTGGCGGCGGCAGCGGCCTTATTCGCCGATTTTTCCCCCTCATGCTTCTTGAGGGTTTTTGTATAATTGCGCATTCATGTCGGACCGTGCGGCCCCCGATATATTCGCGGTGCAGACCGTGGCTGCCCACCAATGCTCAACCGCCCCCGCAGCACCTCAACCCCCACCGTGGGGGGGGCACGATGCAAATCCGCCATTCGCGTTTTTTTTCCGTTTGCGCCGAGCGTTTTTTTTTTCTGCACGTTCCTCATGTGTTGCATCCATCGCAGCATCGGTCGAATCAAAACGCAATCAGGCATTATTCAATTACGCGCGCGGGCATTACGTTTCCGCGCTGTTTGCGCAATTTTCCCAATTTTCCAGCGCAACAATATCATTACACGCTTCGCAAAGCGCGCTGATGCGAATTCATCGCCGCTCAAAATTTGCCGACATCGTTCAGTCATCGCCGATGTCGATGCGATGTGCCAACATCTTTTGCCATGAAGATAGAGCGCGTTGTTATCGGCCGCCCCCGCGCACTGTAGCGCTGCATGAATAATTAATTAATTTCGCGATTGCACTAATTGCTACCTATTTCGCTACCTATTATTTATACCTCGCAGATCGTGCTCATCAAATGACGAAACATCGCGATGCGCGCATTCGTTTGATTCGCGGGCTGCAATTAAAATTCGGAATTACGCGCTTTTTGGCCGCTCATTAACGTCCAATCTGTGTTCACGCCGGATAAGTGCAATCGAAACTTCACGTCACTGCACGATGAACCCGATTTGCATACAGCCGCATTGTTGTAGATTCTCGGTACACTCGTATGCGCAACGCATCAATTAAATGCGAATTGCGCAAGCTTCTTACGGCGACATTAATTACCAATCAATTAATGGCGCATTGCGCTCCATTATGCTAAGCCTTCCGTGCGAATCGCTTTCTGCGATTGCGCAAGCGTCGGCATCTTCGCGCGCGATTTTTGCGCGATGCTAAGTAAGTAGAGCGGTGATTTACATAATATGTCGTCCTTTTGCCGAATGACAAGCTGTGCGCGTGCCAACTCGCTGGCCAACGAAAGTGCTTTCGATTGCGTCGTTGTAAATCAAACGTCAAATCTATTCGCGATTATTTCGAATTGCGGTGCGCGCAAGGCACCCAACTTTGCAAAAAAAACAAATCGGTTCGATTTATGATCGCATCCTGTAGAGGCACCGTACGCATCCATCGTCGTTGCTGCAATGAGCACTGAAAGAAGCAATTGTGCGCCGCTCAACAATTGCCATCGCAATCACAACTCTCGCCGCATGAGGAACTCGACAAAACGCGAAAAAACATGCGAATGAAAATTGCAACCGAAGGAGCGCGCTCTCTGCATTCAGTTTGATCCTCAGCAATCCTCTTCGGTGCTTTCATGGGAATGAATGCGGTATTCGTTATCGATCATAATTACTTGCTTTGCTGGTCTTTTTGTCATTCATTTTTTGCCATCATTTTGCCATTATTTTGCAGATCACAATCTCAATTCTCCCTTTAAAATTTCGCAAATTTAAGTTTAATTAGCATCTAGTACTAATTTTCAAATCACATTGAAGATGCATTTGTGATTTTCTTAATCACACAAAAAAATAATCACTCACTTCTTCTGATTGTTGGGTGAAAGGCAGAAGAAGCGTTCGGAAAAATCAGCCCCGAGTCATAATAAATGCGCACAGCTTCTTCCAGCTTATTCCGCGCTTTTTCTGCGCGGAATTGCACTAGAATTACCACCATTGTTGCATCGCCGAGTCCGAGCCGGCGCACGATTGTAATTGGATGCGAAGAAAACAAACAAATAATGCGGCAAAAAATCGCAGCGAAATAATATCGGCGCGTAGCGAAATAATTTAATGTAATAAGGAAACTTTGCAAATTGCTTAATTTGCCGGAACAAACAAACTACTTATACGCAGAACAGCATTCGCGAAGAAGCGGCAATTCGGCGCTGGTAAAGAAGCGAACAACGCGTGCGCCTGGAAGGAAGCACTTCCGGTCGAAGTGGCATTGCTGCAATGTCAATTAGAGCAAAGTTCAACAAGCAATGAGAGTAACGCCGCCGGAAAAAATCGTGCACTTCCACAAGTTGCGCCCAGATTTAACTAGCATGCGCCCAACTTTGACTTAAGTACACTTCAAATTGTCGATGATCGCTTGGCGGCCGGATCGCTCACCTTTGCTCTTTGCGCGCTCGAGTGCGCGTTTTCGAATTTGTACTTGTTTCGTGCGCGCGACGCGAAGATGCGCGCATCCGCATTTGAATATAGAAACGAAAGTCGCGGAGACGATATTGTGCGTGAAAGTTTATGATTTGGTGCGGCGAGCGGCGATTAAATGGCAATTACAACTTTTTTCGCGAGTTTAACGCGCGCCAAAAATGCACGTGGTGCATTTGGAAGTCGTCGACGCGACGGTCGAAGAGAAGTTGTCACGGTTGGCATTGCAGAAATCGGACGTAAAAGACGAACGTGCCGCGCTCATCAAACGACGAACGACCATCATTCGATCATCTCGTGCGAGATTGAGGAATAAAAATAATCGAATCGATTTCCCATCGTCCCTTGCGCATCTCTTTGTTTCTCGGCCGGCATACGAGATTTCTTCTTTCGCCTGCTGACTTCCGAATTCGTTTTCGCAACTCTCGGGGTAGTTATTAATTAAAATTGATACGCGACGAACTGCACCGGACCTGGCGGGACAACGAATCGAATGATACTCAATAATATCCCGCGGAAGTCGTTCAATCATAATTCATCTCACGCGCCCCGAGTGCGCCACTACCACCCCCGCTGCCGCCTTTCGTCGATTTATGGCGCTTCTTTTACGCGTTATCAATGCGCAGACAAACGATTGCCATTTGCGAACATCTATATCAATTTGCCATCGACGCGCCGCGTTGTAGGAGTCGTGTTTTTTGCGCCGGCAGATAAAATGTCTATTAAATCCTGATTCGTTGTTTTACGGCGCGCGCGCGCGCGCGCGAACCAACTAAATGCCACGAGGTGACAGCGCACTAACAATCCGCCGACGACAATAACAACAACAACGCGCGACGGCGAAAAAAGCAGCCATAAATAAATTGAATGGACGAGTCATTGTGATGTGGAGGCGCATCTATTCGCTGAAGATGATGTTCTTGACCTTTTCGCGGACGGCCATCAGCGCGCTCGTCACCCAGAATCGTGTGTGCACGTCCGACCTTTGCCATCTTCGACGACGTGGACGTGGAGTACATCTTCGTCGATGGCGGCGGAGATGGTACCTGGTGCTGCAGGTACGTGCCGCGTTGCGCCGCTCCTGATTAGCCGTTCACTTTTTTGACATCGGCTCCGATCTCCACGCGCGGAGAAGCGCTCACTTCTGCAAAGCTAAATGCCAAATGCATTTCTGCAAAGGTCGCGAACGTAAAACTCAATTTTCGGACTCGTATTGTTTGTGCGCTACTACGTCTGCGCATCCATCTTAGAGCGAAATTAATGCAGCGCCCGATCTGATTGCATTAGTCCTTGCAACGCGTTCGTCTTGCTTATGCAAAAGCGCCTCTTTTCAGCGTCGCTGACGAGTAAATAAAACGCGCAATGAAATTATTGAACGTGCAGGAAGTGCTCGTCGATGGGGGCGGCACGCCGATGCCTTCTGCAGCGCCAGCGAAAAGCGCATTTCGTTACAGCATGCATTTCGCACAACGCAGAGCACATCCCGACTTTTATTACCCCCCACCCTCAAGCTACAGCATGCGCTTGCGGAAAATACATGTAAATCTAATCGTGAGTGGTGCGCATTTTCTGAGAAACGTACGGAATCAAAATTCGCGCTAATTAAACCGGCTTTGATATCGCGAACACTCCGTATGCGTGATGCAATTATGCATGAGACCGCTTACTGTTAGCTGTGCAGTTGTTCCCCGACCGGAAGTCATCGATTCTCACGTATCATCTTGATGCGCTTTCATTGCGTTTGCCAGGATGGCACCGGTAAAATCGCCGTCTTTTATTGTACAATCATCGCAGGCCTTATAATGCGCACCGGACTTAAGTCACTTTCGTTTTAAGTCACTTCGTACGTTTGCCACGTTTGGGTGCGATTCGAGCCACCAAATGCGGTAAAATCGGTAATTTTTCGAAGGTTTTGTCTACCATGATGGACACCTTATAAATTATACACCTTATACAGGTAGCATCGTTTTGTCAATGCCGTTCGTCGGCCCAATTAGCGCAAGCGCCGCGAAGAAAGCGAATGAAATGCTGGTAGATGCTGATGTGTCGTCACACAGCACCATCAGACAAACGAGTGAACGCAAAGTGATCTAATTAAAATCTAATTAATACACGTATGTAATACGTGCTACAAGGTGTTCGCGAATAATTCGTACCAAACAATAGAATCCGCTGCCATTCAGGAACCACACAATTTAGAAAATTGCTTATTATGACTCGGAATCGTTCCTATAAACATATTCCTTCGCTCGCGCGCGGCAATTGTGTAAGTGAATGGCGCAGTCGATGAATAGAGGCGAGTGCGCATGCGAATTCGCCTTCGACGAGGAAGAAGCGACTTTGGAAAGTGAACGAAGCACCACATTCGGCTCGCAGCTCAGCAGACTTGCTCGGCCATCGATGGGCCCGAATGCGCTAATAGACAAATATGAGATCTCTTCCGAAGCGAACGCGATGCGGATATTTTCGAGCGTCTTCGACGTCGTCGTCAGCGGTTTCCATCCATTTTACTTTCTAATATCGATCACCAGCTCTGGTGGTTGCTTGCTTCGCTGCACTCCTCGCTGGTGCATCGTGTGCGCCTGCCACTTATCTGGTAGTTCTTTGCATGATGCCGTGATTGCACGCGAATTCCGCGAAGAATATTCGATGGCTCGGCGCGTTTCCATCGCAAATTGGAGCGGCTCTTCGGGGGCAATTGCGAACGATTCTAGAGCGGCTCTCTTGTTACGCAATCCGCAAGCGAATGCTGCCGCAGGTTTTTGATGCGAGTGCGATGCGTGAAGAATTAAAACTCAAGCGGCAAATTAATATTTGATTTTCGGCTCGAAGAAATTAACTTTCTTGAAAGGTCATCCAGTCTCATGGATGATTTGAAAGGTTGTTGTGGCGACTTGTTGAATACTTTGACCTGGAATTGATTGATGATACCTTTTCAAAATTACTATCGAAGATTAAGATCAATTTACACTTGTTACATAATCGATATTTTTAATTTTTGCAAAAATTAGTTTAAGTAGAATAATCTGATAATTTTGAAATTCAAACAAAAGGAGAACAAATTTGCAGCTTGAGATCACTCACTTTTGTACAATCACATAACAATTTTAAAACTACATTTAACGACCAAATGACGTAACTGTAATTAAATTCGTAGAACTAATTACAAATTTATAGTTCATATGAACAATATCAGACGTTTCCAACTTGGGGCTTCATCAACTTAAGTCACTGCACTGAATAGCTATATTTGGGAAGAGACTTAAGTCACTTATCGACATCATTTGCAATAACGCACCGCGCCAATGACATACATCGGTGTGCACAGTGCGCGCATACATGGAAGATCTCATTAGGATTAGGCGCGATTAATTAGCGACCGCCGCCGCTTTTCCACCTCGCTGCCGCCGGCGACGTCGCTTAATTAGGCATCTAATCGGCCGACATGTCGTCGCATGTGCGTACGCACACATGCGTCGTTATCACGTCCACGTCTCGTAATTGCGCCATTGTGAAGGAAGAGCGCTTGCGCGCGCGCCTTATCTCCGAAAGACAATCACCAACGCGGTATGTCGTCAAGGTATCCGCTCCGACCTTGGGGGCTGCAGGTGTGCACCAGCACGAGGAAGCCCGTGCAGAAAAATGAAATAGAAAATGAAATGATGTCATGCCCACTTAGCGTACTTAATTACCATTTTTCTGCGTTAATTGCGAGTCGCGCGCGCGCGCGCCGAACGAGTATGCATTCAGTGCGCATGCGTCGCGTGCTTAACATTCGATTTCGTGTCCCCTCGTAATTGTTCACGCAATTTGCACGGAATAATTCGGCGCCTCAATTTGCATTTTCATACCTATTTCCATACGCGCTTATCACAGGACCTCGATTAGTTACAATCTGCGATAAGGATAACAATATTAATATTCAAATGAAAATTTCGGGTTGTACTGATTAGCAGCGTTTTGTTGTCAGTGATAACAATAGTTATTTTCGGCGTTGCTTAGCTGATTGCGCACCAACATTTCCGCCGTTTTGCGCCCTATCGATAAGTGCAGATATTCGCGCAAGCGACTTCGATGAAAGAATGTCGACTGGTTGATTGGAGGTTTCGCCCGCCTCGAGGCATCCACATTAAGTATAAATAAAACCGGTAAGCAAGAATCGAACGGTGTTTGCAGCACCAGCGACTATGAGCACCGAACGACCTTGCGAGAGCTGATTGAGACTCGAATCGGCCGTGTGTCAGTTGGCAGAGAGCATCTAACAGGATCTTCTTCTCTTTGCTTTATCGCTTCGCGTGCGTGCGTTAATCTATCGCCGGATGATTTCTCGGTGCTGACGGTTGGTCGTGTGGAGTTCGTCATCAGTAGTTTTTTTTTCCCAAAAACGAAGCGTAATTAACATTTCGATGGTGCGAGTACGCCGACCGAGAAAAATGCACTTTATCAGTCACGAAATATCACTGCACGTACAGCGCGAATTGCCAATCGTGCACGTACGTTAATTGCCGGTGATATTTGGATTTTTGATTGTCGATGACTTTTATGCACGTCAAACTTTAAAGCACATTACGGGTTTATGTCAATTGTTTACCAGTCTGTATTTTTGCCAACACACTAATTTTTTATTCCCCTTGAGAAATTTTCATTTAACACTAAAAGTTAATTCCGTTGATAGGAAATTTTGCATAGAATTAAGGACCCGAAAGTTGAGAAATAAATTAAGTAGTAGTTTTCATGAGTAGCAAATTTCAGAAATGTGTTGATAAGAAAATTGATACCCATAAAGAAATCTTCACATCGACTTAATGTTTGTATCATGTTTTTCTGATGGCATTCGCTTTCGATGATGATGATGATGATGCAGATGATTTCTACGCGCTAAGTAACTTTCGAATCGAATTTATGGATGCGCTGCCTGTCGTCCATCCCGCTTGTACCAGCGAGGCACAAAGCGAAGAATGCGGATTTCAGGCGTGTAATATTCGCGCCGATGCCGATGGGATGATGTCGTTGTTTTTTTCGCGCATTGCAATGGCAGTGAAAGTCCGCGACGAATGCGCAGACGCGGGTGCATTTACCATCCGCGCCGCGAAGGAAATGCAGGAACAAGTAACGCGAAGAACCCAGCTTCTTCTTGACGCAACATGCGCGCACATGCGATTTCGCCAATGCAATCGCTCCACATTTCCATCTCGCGTGTGGGAAGAGCAACGTGTGATCGTTGCATCAACGGAAATGAGTGCAAACGTCATTGCGGCTTTTTGTTGAGCTCGCAATTCGGCGCGTCGATATTGCCAGAGCTTCGTCTGGTTTCATGTTATTGATGATGGCGGTTTTTGTGCGCACTTGACTTAAGTAAAGTAATGCGGTTTGATGCAAGAAATTCGATATGATACCAAAGTTTAAGTTGGTTGAGTATGAGGCTTCAGTGTCTGTTTTGAGATGATCCATGCGTTTTACTATCAGGTTTAAGAAAAGTAGCTTCAATGAGACATAATTTTTGAAATTTTGATAATGGGAATCGTTTTTGGTTTTTAAATAAGATAGAATGGAAAATTGGTAAAATGGGACAACATGGAGATATTCGAGAATGAGGCATCTGGTTATATTTGATATGAAGTATGCTGAGTTCAATGATCGAGTTAATAGACTTGCGAATCGAAGTGCTAATCGCAAGCGGCAATTTTGGGTAAATATTTGCACGATGCTGGATGGACAAAGGCAAGATCATGTTGTATCATCATGTCCGATCCCATGGTATAGGTAAACAAGTTTTGGCGATTTCCGCTCGTTCGTTTCGACACCACTTTGTGCCAATTTTATTTCAATCAGTCAAAATCCGTTGCGCATCCATCAAATCAATTTTCTAGTATCTATCTTCATCACCGAACTTGGTCAAATTGTATTAAAAACTATACTCGTATAGTTTTGTAACAAATTTGAAGTCATCGGAAATGTATTGATTGCGAAACGGGATAATCCCAAGATTCGAATCACATGGAATCGTAGAATTTCTGGTCTGAATGAACTCGGGTTGTTTCTGCGATGTAGGGATCCGAAGAATTTGTCGACTTCTTTGGCTTCTTGTATTTTCGGCCCGCATTTACCGTTCGACCAAACGACGCAAACAACGCCGTAAAATCACGAGTTTACGACCTGTACGCGATCCGATGATCTCCGATGATCCGATGGGCATCGAACGCGCTCGGACAATCATCCCGCGGGCCCAGCTCGCGCGCCGCAGAGGAGGTAGCGGAAGACGACGAAGAAGAAGATCGGCGATGGGCACCTTCGCCTGGCCGGTGCACGAGTGCGCCTCCTGCACGCGTTCGCGGCGATGTCGTCCCCCGCTTCGCGACCATCGGCACCGGCAGCATCGCCGAGCGCTGCGCGCGCCCGCTTCAGTCCCCGTCGACCAGTTGCGCCTCGTCCGCGTCCTCATCCTCGTCGCCGTCGTCGTCGTCGCCTTCGTCGATCGGGCGCTTCTTGCCAGGCAGGCAAGCGTGTGTCGGGCGCGAGCACACACGCGCGTGAGAAGCAGGTTTCGCATGCGAGGTCAATGAATCGTCAATCGCACGAGTGGATGAGGAGCCGCGCAAGAGCGTGAGGTGTCCTCGTCGTCGTCGTGGCCGCCGTCGTCGTCGTCGAGCGCTTCGCGGTCGGGAGAAGAAGCGCGCACTCGAAGCGCGCAAAAAGTGCACCCATTACGACCGCGCTGTGTGCCACCTGATTCCGATTGGGATACTCTGCGTCGTGGGCTTCCTACATGGCTGAATAGTTCTTCGCGCGCACGTCTCAAGAACTCTCGGCAGCCAGCTCGCAGGTAATGGCTAACTGTTCATTTCGATTGTGCATTGTAGTCGGCAATTTGCTGACCTTTTGTCGTCGCGCCATGTGTGATATATGATGGGTAGGCGCGATCGCTGCCGAAGAGCCAGCTGCTGGGTCAGTCATCAGTCAAGCAGATTCGAGGGGGGATCTATCAAATTAATGATGTTGAGGTTTTTCCGCATTCATCCGTGTAGCAACATGCGTAGAAAAAGTTCATTTGAAATATCAAAAAACAGCAACAACTTCTTTTTATAACATATCGATTGTAGGTGTTTTTTTTGCCAATTTTTGAAACTGGAATCCATAAGTTTTTTGAGTTAATTTCCTCATGGATTAACGTATGGGAAAATGAATTACATGAGGAAAAGTTTCAGTTGCAAAATCACATACGTCATTTAAATCATTTTGCATCATGAGAAAACTTCACATAAACTAAAAACGAAATCCAATGATTAAATTTTCACATGCGTATCAATACTGACAGTTGTTTGTAAAATATGAGCAGTAGTCGAGGCGAGAGATCTTTATTTTACTAACAAAACATATAACATTCGCAATTTCTATTAATAATTTTACCAATTCTAAAAATTCGTCATCTGCAGTCTGTAATAATTTTGTGAGTGTAAACTTTTAGCCGAGGGAATTTTATAATTTAAACTTGAAATGCACGAATTTCATCATCTAACTACAATTAAGTTTTGTATGAAAAGTTGGAGTATTTAATTAACTGCAAAATTCTCAAATCAAATTGCGATTAATTGCTGCAAAATTTGCATTAACAATTTCGCATTTTTTCACTTACTTTTAACTTCTTGCCAAACCGACAAAAAACGCATCAATCAATTAAACGATTGAATTGAAATCGAACGTTGCGTAAAACGATGCGCACGCAAATCGCCAGCCGAGTGTGAATTAGTTCACTCGGCGAAAAGATAACGAACGCAATTGTCATCGAGCACTCGGCAAGTCGCAAATCCTACCGGAACACGGAATCGAAGCGCATTTAGAAAAATGAACAATAACTACGAAGCGAACAATCGCGAGTAATCGAGGCGCGCTGAAGACGTCGTCGCCGTGTGGGAACTCCGAGTTCCCAGGCACCAACCATCATCGTCGACGGGTCGAACACCCTGTATTCAATTACCGAGTCACATATCCGAGTCAAAGAAGCGCGCGGAGAAATGCGAATTATGATTGAAACGGCTGAGAATCGCGGAAGCTTCGGCGCGCATCTTTCGCCGACTCCTGGAGGTCCGGCGCATTGTGTCGAGAGATAATGATGAGAGGAGATCGCTTGCTCGTCGCTTGCAACAACCGAAGAAGGCAGAAAGAAACAAGAGCGCGCCCGCATTCAGCGCACAAAATAGTGTTTTATTGGCGCATTCAAATGACGATTTGATTTGAAAGTTGCTCGAGTCGTACGCACTTGATTCAATTAGTAGGTGGTTCACCCATTGTCACACTTTTTCTGCCTCTTTTTTTTTTCGTTCGACCTGCGCACGCATAATTAGGTCGCTAATTGCGGCCGCGCGAAAATTTCGCGCCGCAGAACAACACGTCGAAAATTGCGCATTGGGTAAACCCGATGGGTCCACCTCGCGTCCCATGATTGCATATTTGTCCGGCTACTGGCTGTAATTGAGGCTACACCGATTATGAGGCAATCCGTCGATAATGTGCACATATTGCACGCATGCGCGAGTGGCTGAGACAATAGCTACAAGGCGTTGAGTGCGCGCCTCTTGGCCGCGATGCGCTTTCGGCGACGGCGGGTGACACGCACATTCTTCTCTCTTCCAAAACGACGACGGCGCGCATTGTGTGCAAATCGCTAATTGACAGTTTTCCATTTCCAGAAGGTCGCCCCCCTCCCACACCCCCGCACACCTCGCTTACAATATTGGACGACAGCATCGCCGACGCGTGCAAAACTCCAAGAGTCGCCGACCAGCATGCTGGTAAGTGTTTGTTATCTTCACGTCGCGCAAAAAAGCGCCGGCTGCAAATATTTGCTTCGTGCCGTTTCTGTCCGCGTGCGTGTGCAAGTGACGCAATTTTCCGCGACTGTTTAGCGCGCGTTAATCGCGCCGCGTTGATGGACAACATCGACAAGTTGTTTTCCCGACGACCGTGCAGGGGGGCAGGAAGGCTGCTGGAGAGATTCATCTCGTGTGTGTCGCGGGCTGCTGGACGCGTCCGCCTGATAAGCGCACCGGAAGCGGGCGGTTTTTAATCATTCGGTACACATTTGTTGGCGCGATTTAATTTCGTCCGCGCGCCTCGCTCGCTGCTGCCCGCTGCGTTCTGATGACAGACAGAGAGTATCCGCATGCGAGTTCAGTTATTTATAATTCATTCAGAACTTGCGACAATAGCGTATATGCAAATTTTATTCCATTTCTGAGGCAATGAAATGAAATTTTTCCTGCACCCCCTTTTGCGCAATTTGCAACATTTGCAACAGTCGGTTTTCCAACGAAAAAACCACAACTCCGGTCGTTATTAATATTCAATTTGAAGTATATATTTACTGCGACATTATTAAAATTGAATCATTTGATGCGACAATTTTCCGCAAGGTAAAATTTCGGCCCGAAATGCGACGCGATGTAATTGTTCATACTTAAAGCTCTATTATAGTTGCAATTCGCTGGGAGCATGCAACAAATCCTCGGGAACGTCGCTGGCGACAGCAACAGCGCTAATTACACGGGCATTAGTGGAATTAAGCGTGAAAACATCGGGAGCGGTAAAAAGCGCCGGGCGCGTTCACTGCTTGCAAGAAGCAGGAGTTATTAGCTCGTATTTGCGTCGAGTTGATATTTATTTGCCGAACAGTAGTCGACTGCACGAGCGCGAAAGTTGCCATGTTAGTCGCCGCCCCCGATACCCAAGCCGACCGGAAAACTGTAACTTGCTTTGATTAATGACGCCCCGTTCGGGCGTCCATTTGTGTCCAGACTGAGAGCGCGTCCCGACGTCAAAAATTAAGAACAGTCTGTCATGTCAGCCACACCATGGCGGATGGGATGCCGCCGCCCCCGTTTGCCCGCCGTCTCACAGCAGAGCGGCATCAGCGCAGCCGAAATATGCCAACGCGTGTGACGTGCATAACAAATAATTTCGCGAACAAATCGGGGTCGAAACTTTGCGCGCCACGTTTCTGTAACTTTTACCCTTGCCGCCCCCCCGATACAATGTGCCTCCCGTCGAGGCTAAACTATTGTGCAAAATGCGGTATTACAAATGTGATAAAAAATGAGAAATATTGGGCACTTGTTGAATCGTCGAATCGTTCTTTTCCGAAAAAAAAACATCTTGTACCATATTTATCGTAGCCATTCAAACCGCCCCTTTTTCTATTCAAAAAATTTTCATGAAAAATTCTGGAAAAACTTGGTAACGCTCGAGACTTATCAAAATTTGGAACAATTTCTTTGTCAGTGACGCAATTTAGAAGGTCCCTCGTTGTCCCACTGACGCCTGCCGCCCCCATGGAGGGCGCATGGGGCGGCGACGCATCACAGCAAGTGGAATAAAGTTGAGTAGAAAGTGTAATGCGGTATAATGCCCAAATTTTGTGTAGTGTTCAGCGTGGCCGGGCGTCTTCGCGATTAAAGATTCAGTTTGGGTGAGCGCCCGGCGGCGGTGGCTGTGGCGGCGGCGGCGGGTGTTTCGCGGCAAGTTGGCGCAGCGCGTTGAATGACAGACGAAAACACAACAATTACATTATGCGTTATTGCCGAAAAGTTTTCGGCGGGGAGCGTAAACGAGCGGCAACTTGGTCCAGAAGGAAGGAAGGCAGGGAGATGGGGGGCGGCCGAGATGAGGGAAGATTAATAAGTAGGGACGATAAATTTAGCCATTTGCGTTTTTTATTCGCGTTATTTTCATTGTTATGGTTATGAGTATTGCGATAATTCTAATTATCATTTGCCCAAGTTTTAGCGCAAATGGTGCCACGTTTATACCAATTTGGGGTAAAGGGGGCGGCAGAAAATGGTTGGAAAATAGTCAGGTTTACATAATGCATAATAATCAAATTTGAGACCGAAAACAAAATATATTCAAAATTAATTTTTCAAGTTTTCCGCAATGCAATTTTATGAAAAGTTTCATAACGATTTTTTTATCAATATTTTGCATACATTTTCTAAATTTGCAATTTCTATTCACTCATAAATACATAAATAAATTTTGCGCCTTGTTGTCGATACCGACCAATAAGTGAAATTCCGAGAGACAAGTAATGCGTCGGGGGCGGCGGTGTAAAACAGCGACATGAATAATTAACTTAAAAGTTGTGACCCGCGCTGGTAAAAGAGATGCGCTGGCGGCGGCGGCGGCGGCGACGGAGGCGGCAAGTTTTAAGTCCAGCTTATTTACTTAGCATTTTTCGAGAGGAGCGCGCGCCCTCGCCGACTTTTTCCGACTGCCCGATTTAACTTTTTCAATTATTTTTCTATTATGTCTGCACGTATATTACCCCGCCGCGCCGTGCGAGAGCGTACGTGGGGGGCGGCAAGCAAATAAAAAACGGCGTGTGTATGCAGCGACGTTCGGCGGCGGCGGCGGTGGCAGGACTTCATCGAGAGTTCGGTCCGATTACAGCGGGGGCAGCGAACGTGTTCCGCACGGCGGCGGAAAGTTGCCCGCGAAACTTTATTATTTTGTTGTGCACACCGCGTATTAATAGTTGAACGACGGCGGCGGCGATGGCGGGCGACATCGCATTTTTCATTAAAAATTGATGCCGCCGCTCTGGAAGTTTGCGCATTAAAATTGCGATCGTCTCTCGAACGTGTGAGCCGCACCCCCGGACTGAGTGGCTACATGTGCGGCCCGGGGGCGGCCGGTAATTTGCATGTGCCGCCACCGAAATTCTAATAACAACAAACCGCAGGAGTGCACCGAACAACTTCTTGCGGCTGGCGGGCTGTTTTACCGAATATTGCGCGTGCGGAAAGCGGAAACGCCATTGAATTGAGTTCGGCTTTGATGGGGGGCGGCGCGCAACCGCCACCGGCGCTCGGTCGTGGCGCACGTCTGATTAAACAGGACAATTAATTATTAGTTATGCAACTATGCAGCCAATATGCGTGCAATCTACGGAACGTATTGATAATAAATTTGGCGCCATCAATCACTGCGGGGGCGGCGGTGGTGGCCGCAACTTAGCCACCCAATTTTGTCTTGGTAATTTCGGAAACTTCATTGCAAACGAACCGAGAGTTCACTTATTAGTTCGGTATGTTGAAGTAATGATGTGCGATATTGTTGCTGCCCCCCAAGTTGGTAAACCCAATTATAAAATTTTCAAAATTCTGTTCGTACCGATTTCCTGGCACTTCATGCCCATCACTCACGTGTCCCAGTCAGCCGCCCCCCTCGGAGCGTTTGGGGGGAAACTTCGTTATTCTCCTGGCAGTCGTGTGATAGATGTGCGCGCCGCCACCGCCGCCCTTGCCGCCACCGCCGCCCTTGCCGCCACCGCCGCCCTTGCCGCCCTTGCCACCGGCAAGGTAACGTATCGATATTTCATTAATCACTAATTAAGCTAAATACAGCAGCTCATTAATTAACGGCCGGGTCGTTTTTGCGCGCCGCCTCCGCGCCGATCAAAGTCGAGAAAGTTACCGAAGTTCGGATGAAACTTGTAATTTACTGTCACAACTGGAGCGCATTGCGTTCCGAAATTGGCAACCTGTACGTAATTAATGGCGAACTGCCCTCTGCCACCGCCCCCCGTTCCGCCAATCTTTCACCGGACACCCCGCCGCCGTCACCTAAATTTTCCATCACGAAAATGTTTAAACATTATTGCGATGTTGTAATTATTACGCCCGAAGTTACATCGGGGTTGTTGTTCTGGGTGTGGGGGTGCATCCCATCGTGTGCTGCCGCCCCCCGCGCGAAACAAACCGCGCCGTTTGTATGCGGCATTGAATGCGCGCATCAAAATTTATCAACGCTGACGTTTATCGCGAACAATAACAGCGGCTGTTAAATAGAAAAACACGCCGAGGACTTGTTGGATGCGGCAAGAAAACGATTAATTACCCGACTGCTGCTGGCGGCGACGGCGCGCGCGCCGAGCCGGAGGCGGCTGCGGCAAAACAATGGAAACATGGCAATATTGCCGCGAATGTGGATCGCGTCGTCGTCGGGCGGTAGAGAACACCGAACACCGCCATCGCCGCCTCCACCCATACGCCACCCGCGCCACCCACACCACCCACTCCTCCATCGTCGTGTTATACTTTCTGTCAGCGGCTGTCACGCGGCGAGCGCCCCACGAGCCGCCCCCCCGACGAGGGTGCATTTGTCATACGAGCCGCCTCCGACGACGTCATTCGCAAAATTAATGAGCGCGCGAAGAGAAGCGGCGGCTGTTGTTCGCCATCCATAATTTAATCGAGCCCTTGTCGAATTCCGCGATCGCTGGAAACCCTCGGTGGATGATCTCCACCATCATAGGGTTGTAGATCTACAAGAAGGGTTGAAACACGACAAATCAAAACAATATTTACGGAAGTTTATGAAAGCCCCCAAAAAACGCGAATTATGCATGCGACTTATGCGGAAACGGAAAACGTATACGGTGGGTGGAAAACACCGGAAACTGAATATGTATTGTGACACATCCCATGCATATGATTTCACGAGCAATTTACCGCGTTTAACTCGTTTGTTGTCTAATTTGGTTGCGTTGCAATCCGATTTTATAACGAACCGGGAACGTTTCGGGAACGATTCGGGAGTATTTTTGAGCGGCCTTATTAATTCCCCCCTTGTCATGACCTATTCGTTTCTTTTTTCGGCTCATATCTGGCCGCGCGCGCGCTTGCGAAACTTCCGGTTGCTCCCGCGGGACTCCTTTATCATCCGCGCGCTCGGCAATTATTTTTCCTTCTTCGGCTGCTCCACGCCATCTCTTTAGCGAATCCCGGCGAGGCGCATTCATCCTGGACGCTCGCCCAAACACTGATACCTAAGATTGGGAACGAAATCTGTTTCGCGTGGGGTATTTTCGTTTTCATCCACCCACCACCCCAAAAAAAGAAATCGTAGATATGATCGGGTATCTGTAGTTGGAGTGACCATTTTTATCCCATCCAAACCCGTAAAAAATAGAAGGATGGAGAGGAAATGAGGATTCATTTTTGTATCGTTTTCTGGGAGATTTTCTTAGGCCGGAAAAATTGTGATTGCTTTCGAATGAAGTGGTCACTCAGATAATTTTATTTTGACTCATTTTTTGACTAATTCCTGATTCCAGGGATAACTTGCGTCCCCACCCATAAATTTGTTGTTTAAAATTCTTGAATACAACTTGCAAACTCATTGTGATGCGCTTTGAATACCACGGAAGTACGCAAAAAGCGAAACGAAACGGGAAACGCGCGCTACACTGGCGAGAAAAAGGAGTTGAAATGCAAGAATTTGCAATTCGCGCGCACGCGTTTCTGGAACCGGGCAAAAAAACCCCGCGCGCGACCAGAATCAGCATAGAATCGCACGGGGGGAATCACTAACACGTGAAATTGCGCGCGATTATTCTCCATTGTTGCTTAAAAGCGTGCGTGAAATGAATCGCTTGCACAATGAGATTACACGCCTCTCCGGGGCCGGCAAGAAAACTTCATCGGGACGAGCGCGCCGGAAGCGCAAAAACGTGCGCGCGAAGCATTTTTATCTCGCGAAAAAACAACGTTGACGTGTCTTCCTTCGTAAACGCCAGCCAGCCGCCAGCTCGCCGCCCCCCACCGACACACGACTTCGTTCTTCACCCGCCATCACCGCCCCCTCATCACCGACACCGATCTAATCTTTCGCAGGTATTGATTTTTTGCACGTGCGAAAAAAGCCGCCTAATTGTCATTCGCACAGATCAGTTTTTATTGCCAATTATCATCGGCCACACATTTTCCGCTCGAGCTTCCGTCGATGCCCTTTTTCCGTGTCCACTTTATCTCCCTGCGGGCAATGAATTGATATTCCACTTGGCGGTATTCCGTGAAGTGAGCGCAAACCCATGCGGAATTTTAATAATTCGCACACGAAGCGAACCTCCAGGAGAAGAAGAAGAAAAAAAAACACAAGCGGATACAAAGAAGTTGCAAACACCTGTCAGTGGCCGTCCAGTGTGCAGCGACGTCGTCGTGGAGGCGGCGGTTTGAATGCGAACGAAATTCGCCTTGAATGCGATGAATACGCTAACGAAATCACAAAAGCCGGAAAGCGTCCGAGGCGCGTGCAGGCAAATATTTCAAAGGCGGCGGGCGAAAAGGACGACGACGGGCGGACGCCTGCATTCGTGCGGGGGCGGCGCGGCGCATAAGTGCGGGCAATTCGTCCGCGCGGCGAGTGAATAAAGCAAAGATTTCTCCCTGCCGCCGCCGGAGAATAGCTGTTGCTTCCCGAACAACCTGGAGCACGCTCGTCGTGCCGGAAGTGCCGGCGCAGATTACATTGTTGTCGAACGTATCATTTCTCATCTGGATACGGAATCGATGATTCTCGTTCAATTTCTGTCCCTTCGATTCGCGTCCTTGGGAGATTGATGTCCTTGCCGCCACACGAGCACCCATTTTTTCCCGCCGTCGCTACCGCCGCCGTAGGTTCCTTCAGGATTCTTATCAATTACGTGGTGTAATTTCATCGCGTCCGCATTACGCGTACCGCACCATTTTTTTTAATACGCCGCCCCCAGGTTTATTTGCATTTTAATCAGGCTTGCATTGTTGCCGCAATAAAAGTGCAATAAAGTCGAACCACAGAGGCGCTCATTTGCGCTTGCAAATTTTAAGATTTGCCCATTTCCCCCAAGTCGCATTTTAATGCACAAATGATAACGAACAATTGCGCTGCATTCCGTCGTTTAAATTCTAATTACAACGGAGGAACAACTTTGTATTATTTATTGACGTGTTTTCGCGCATCGGTAGTTTCACACTTGCGAATCTGCAGCACTCTTCAAGTGTGACCGAATCTGACGCTGTCCCGCACGAAACGTTTGTCTACTGGATTACTTAATAACAGCCGTTCTTAATTAATTATTAATGGTGAACTCCAATCGATTGTAATCTAGCACGCAAGAATTTCATGCTGTGTACGTTTTTCTGATAGCGACAAACAATTAGGTAAAGATAATTGTTTATTGCGTGTTCTATCCAAAAAATGAGACAAGAGTTATGACAATATTTTTAATTATTATAATTATCTTTTTTTTCAAAAGTCAAAGTTTAAAAATGGGACACGATAGACTATAAAAAACCTAATTCTCATATTTTCAATGTGACCAATATAGTGAATTTGAGCGAATTCATTTGACATATGTGAAAAATTGTAAATTTTTCATAACGAAAAACTCGTATATGCGAATAACAAATGCGCAAGCTTGGAACAAAACGCGTGCGAATGAAGTAATAGATGGCCGGGTGCAACGTAAACGTGCGAAATTTGCTGCAAAACTGAATGATCCATCTCCGCATCTCCGCGAAAAATATGCTAGGGCGCAGCGGTCCCATGGGTTACAATTTGATATCGAACCCGAGCGGAAAAAAGTGCCCATTGGGTCCTACTTTCAGCCCACCTGTGCTGGCGAGATTAACGACGCGCATTTTGTTCCTGCCATCATATTGCCATAACTTCACACACGCGCCTAGACAGATAACACGAAATTATTTCATTAATGCGATTGATTGCACATAGCATCAAACAGCGAGCTGACATCGCCTTTATCACTTCCAGATGCGCGATATCGAGTCGTAGCAGCGACACATCAATCGACGGGCGCTCCCTTCGAATCCGCCAGTATTATCACCAGCCCATCATCATCAGCATTATCAGTCGCGGATGACAAGCGCACGCATGCGACGTGAGGTTATGCGTCAGTGACACACCGAAACGTCACATAGCTCCGGCGACGTCGTCGACGTGTGTGGTCCATCCAGTGAGGTCGCCCAAGCATCGCTCTAGAATCACCAGGTCGCAGGATGACGTTGGTGAGTTGACCGCCCCTCTTTGAGAACACTGTGCTCGTTCGCGAGCACCAGCTGCTGGCGTAGCCGTCCGTCGACGGCACCGACTCCTGAGCCGCCGCACCGCCTCGCACAACCGCGCCATGGGTATGCTGACGCGTCGGCGCTCCTTCCTCATCAAGCTCGTCGTCGTCATCTCGACGGCGTGGTTCACGATCGCCTTCCTGCTCTACTCGGAGAACCAGCACAACCCGCTCGCGCTGCCCCTGCAGCAGCAGCAGCCCGGCCTGCCCGACGGCGGCCAGCCGAAGGAGCTGCAGCAGCTGCACGACGTCGTCGTCGACGAGGAGGTCGAGCGCGTCGAGCCGTTCAAGCGGCCGGCGAAGCCCCCCAAGGAGGCGGACAAGGCGGATGCGGATGAGGCGTCCGATGGGTTCATTCCGCCGCCGGAGAGTGTTGCTGGGGCTGGCGAGATGGGCAAACCCGTTATCCTGCCCAAGAAACTTGCAGGTAAACCTAGAATTTTTCGTATTATTTGCGTTGCGTTTTCACTGCGTTTAGATATGATATCATTGCGAGATAAGAACCGTAATTACCTTGAACAGGTTGCTAATTAGGTTAGATCAGTGTTTCCCAACTTTATTTGGTCCATGGCCCACTTAAACCTTTCTAAAGTTTTTGGGCCGTCCCATCTAGAATATACATAGTTGTATTTAGTAATGGGATTTCAGGGATTTATTTTTGTGTTGCCCCCTGTGAGGTGTGGACCCCATTTTGGGAAACACTGGTTTAGACTTTAGATGCAACATCGTAACTTCGCAAAATTTTGGTTAAAATTTTGATTTTCCAATGTACAACCTGATCCAATCAACTGAGGACAACTTTTCTGGTTTTTGAAACTTTGAATTGTTGAGTTGAAATTGGGACCGTTTGTATCTAGTATAAAATTTCAAATTTGGAAATGAAACGAAACGAAAAACCTAAAGCAACACGAACGCGTTCATCGAGATTCACCTGGAGAATTTCCCGGAAATGCGTAATGTCGGGAGTGCGTCCCAATGGGGCAAATGCATTTCCAGTTTTCCTTCGCGCGTTTTCTTTTTTTTTTCTTCGTTTGATGGACTGCGAATGGGCTTGCCGATCCATCACGTCAGAACGCGAAGCAGCCAATTTCGGGGGGGCGGCATCTTCGCGCCCATCCACACACACACTCTGCGTGGGTGGATGGGTGCGCCTTCCAAAACAACCACCGTCGTATTGTTCATTGTCCATAATTTAATTCCGGTCTTATCTCGCAAGCGGATGCTGCGTTTTAAGCGCGGCCGCGTTTTAATGCGAGGCAATGCCCACGAGAACGCCAGTGCACCGCCGCCCCCGCCGACGTTGTTGTACTCGGAGGCGGCGACGACGACAACGGTGAGTCGTGCTCGCCGCGCGCGAAATTGCCCAATGTGAGCGATCGGGCATGCGGATAAAAGCGAAATTTTAATTTCAGTCCGCATTTGCATTTTGATTAAGTCGTCGTCGCACGTCTCGCCGCCGCCCCCGCCCACATGGGGCTCGCGGCGTACGTGCAATGCGCCCGACATCGATCCCCATCGGAATCGGGGCAATTAAAACACCCATCAGCTCGTCACTATCATCCTCATCCAACTAAACGGGGGCGTGTGCTTGTTGTGTTTGCAGAGGACGTCAAGAAGCTGGTCGACGATGGCTGGATGAAGAACGCGTTCAATCAGTACGTCAGCGACATGATCAGCGTGCATCGCAGCCTGCCGGATCCACGGGACGCCTGGTAAGAGATTGTCACTTCCTGTTTTTCGCCAGCATCCGTCTTCAGTAGGCTCATCGCCTGCGACCCCTTTAATTCGTTGTTGTTGCGTCCGAAAATTGCGCAAACCCCCAATTTACTGACAGAGTAGCACAGCGCACGATGAGTACGTACTCGCTCCTGTAGGAACCGTCTGGAAACTTTGAAGTCGCATGCGACAAATTGTCGACGGCGCACTTTTGCCGCACGAATTTCCCGCCGTTCAATTGGAAATCCATATCTCGTTTGTCACGGACTTCGAGATTGAGATTGAGATCGAGATCGAGATCGAAGTCGGTTCAAGGTGATGCGCGCTGGAGGCGGCCGAATCAAGATGCCGGGCCATTTGCAAGCACTCCGGGAAGTACTTATGCGGGATTGTTATCAAAGTTAAAGTCATCAACATGAACGCCGGTGGTGGTGGTGGTGGTGGTGCCATCGTCGGTGGTTGCGCGTCCATCGAACTTGCAACTTCCGGAAGTTTATCCACTAGTTACGCCATCGCCGCCTCCGTCCCGGATCCAGCCGGACGCATCCGCCATATTTCCATTTGATCATATTAGACGCGCGTATTCATACGGCGCTGCTGGAGGCGGCGCGCCGCCCGTAATGGCATTTGTTTAATGCGGCACGCGGCCGAATTTAATCGAAACTTTAATGAACACTAATGAAGTTTGCCTGACTGAACTAGCGCGCGCTATCGTTGCAATTGAATGCTGCCGAATTCTGCCGCCACCCACTTCCGCCAATATCCCATTTTGGGCATCGTTTTCGTCTCGCTGCAATCCAATTAAAAATCGTTTCGTCTTCAATCACCCCGTTTGAAATTAGATAATTTTTTGCTGACACCTTTTTTTGTTTTGGAAGTAAATACTTCAAACTTGAAACTTCTCGAGAGTTGACATACTTGAATCGTTGCAATGACATAAATTTGAGTGACGAAAAAATAGATAATGTTGTAGGAGTTGAAATACTTGGAAATCGCAATCAGTTTTCATTCGGTTAATTGCACAAGTTTAGGTGTAGAATATGAACGTATTATGAAACGTAATCATGTCACGTTAAATTCCGTTTAAAAGGATATTTAAGCGTCTGGGTCATTAAAGTAATTATTAACGTTTTCGTAATTTTAACCAAATAGCGTGCGGGAATAATAGAATCTTATCAAAATGAGTTAGTACATTTGGTTTACATTTTTTTTTTAGTTTTTTAGTAATTTTAGTTTCTAATTTTTAAGACCATCAGTTGAAAGGGTTGAAAATTAAGTAATCAATTCAATATTCAATATTACAATATTACATTAATTCAAATCAATCAAAATTAATTTCGGAGGTCTGAGTAAAATTAGATTGCAATTTTTTGTAAGACCCGGTATTACTATGCACCTATAAGGGCAGTATATCATGATGACTGGGGCGGCAAGAGTGGATTCACCTACCGACCTGGAACAGAATCCAGACAAACATACTCCTGCAAAAAATCGGTGAAAAATTGAGCCGAAACAAAGAGGAATTTCCGCATAGTTCGCAAGCAGCAATCCGTGCGCGTGCATCATGCTTATATGCAAGCTTTGCCACAACGTTAGTGGTCCTTGAAATTGATACTTCTATAGGGTGTACAGAATTTATCCAAAACAAAACAAAAAAAAAATGCAAGTTTTTTGCGCATACGAGAAATTTAATTTGCAACGATTTCCAATGACGGTCAATATATAAAGTTGTATGAAACTTCTTCTCTTTCACTTAAGATAATAATCTGTAGTTGCAAAATAAGATAATAATCTGTAGTTGCAAAATTCACTAGCTTCTTCAATCAAATACTTTGCAAAATTAGAGTTTGCAAAAATTTCTTTCCGAATGAAATTTGAAAAAATTCATAAAATCGATCTAGAACGGTCCAAAATAGATCAGGGAAAATTTCTACATCTTCTCGGTACATTTATCTGATAGAAACTTTGCAACACTTTGTATCCACACGTAAATTTGGCTTTTCGCCGTTTTTCCGCCACCGCTTTCCGCAGAAAGGCCTCCAAGCTTCACCCCGATCGTGCGCTGCACTCATCGTCGAGTGGCGGTGAAGTTGTTCCTCGGGATGGAAATGGATGCAGCAACAACGCGAACGAACACGTCGACGTCGCGACGGCGGCGGCAAAAAGGCAGACGCGACACCACCCCCAACGCGTACGTGCCGCTGACGGCGTACGTACGTACACACATGTGCCCCCTATGCAGCAAGGTGCATTCGCCGCCGCCGCCCCCGCTTTAATAGAGTTACGCTTCGCTTTGGCGAAAGGGCGGCCGCCTGCTGACATTCGTCAGGATGGCGCTTTTTTTGCGATGCGTCCCTTTCGACGACGACGCCGCCGCCTCCGTGATGCACTTTAATTAATTTCATAATGCGTTCGCGGCAAACGGTCCGCCCGAATGAATGGCTTGGGAGTGGCGGCGGAGGCGGCATGCGGGGACCTCGCCATTCGGTGTGCATTAATTCAACTATTCGCCAGCGCGACGCTTGCATTGTTGCGCGCTTTTATGCGATTTCCAAATGAATATTAACGCATATTGCATCCGCGCGCGGTTTTTCATTAGCGCCGCGCGCTCTATCATCGCGCCGCGTTCGCCGCCCCCGCACGAATGACGGCGTGTAATTCATTCAGCATTTGCGCGAATTCGGCGAGATAACGTCCGTTCGGCGAAAATCGCAACAATGCGTTCGTATTTTGCTCGGTTGCGCTTTTTATTTTGGACTGAAACCTGTGTAAGTCGGAGGCGGCATAATCCCTGAACGGGTGGGTGGTTGGGTGGAGAGGCAGACAGCCCACTCTAATCGGTATTTACACACACGTGTGTATCCATTTTCGAGCGCATTTGCAACGCGATCTATCGCCCCCGCACGCATCGCTAGCGGAAATATACGGGGCCGGGTGGCGCACTTTTCGGTGGCGGGTGGCGGCCCTATTTTACGGGAAGGTCGACAGGCAGGCAGGCAGGCAGTCGGGTGAAAGTTGCTCGCCGGGAGTAAGTAGATGGCGTGTACTCCCATCGCGCGCATATTTCTCCCGGGCGCGTTGATGCTACCCGCCCCATCCACCCCCGCGGCGCGCACGCCGCTTCCGGCGAGCATCTTTCGCCGCCGCCGCCGAAATATCCCGCATTCCGATGGGGCGATGCGCGCGTATTCCCAATTGAACGCCGCGCGCTGGGGAATTGATGCGGACACGAGCACGAACGCGCGCGCTCTGCCGCCCCCGCATCTCTGTGTATTTTCGCAAACAAAAGACGCGAAAGTGCTGCTTCACGACAACGACGACGACGATGATGATGGTGGCGTGTTCGCGATCGAAGCGTTAATTAATGTTTGGCGGCGTGATCTACAAAATCACACGACATGATGAAGCGATGCGACGAGAGGCGTCTCGTCGAGGGCGGAAGTTGGGGGCGGCTGGAATGTGGTGCGCTCGCACTTCGCACGCAGCGCGCACAAAATGCGGTTCATTTGCGTGCGCGGCCGTATTTTGATTCAATTTATCGAGCCGCGCAATTAAGACCGGAAGTTTTCTCGCGACGATGCCGCGAAATTTAGAGTCAATATTAGCGAATGCGGAATTCACTGCCGTCATTTCGATTCAATCTTGCGCCTCTGTTCATCTAACTATAAATGTTTATGTTGAAGACGACTATCGAATCAAAATTCCCAACGCATCAGATTGTCAGTAGATAGAGGGTGGAGAGATTCATTAATATCTTCTACGCATGAAGTCGTGTATGTTCATCAAATGGCAGCAAAATCACCCGCCCCCACCAACAAAAAAAAACGTAGTGAAGAAAATTGATGGTTGTGCTGACCAGCCGGTTGTCGGGGAGCGATTGGGAAATAGTTCTCGATTTGTATCGATTGCGAAGACAAATTCTGGCCGGATGCACACGCAGTCTCGTAGGCAGCATCCCAGAAATGTAATGGTAATGGGAGATAATGGGGTATAATAGGGATAAATTTAAAAGCCAGTCCAGCTGAACCCAACCCCCATCCCATCTATCCCCCGCAGTATCCGCACGAGTTCCAGATACAAGATGCCGATGGCAGTGAACCCAGTCGACAGACGACATTTCCCCGAAATAATCACAATTTGATGGTGGCGCTCATTCTTCTCCAACCAAATACTTTCTCGTTGCGTTCACTTGACCGAATTCGAAATTTCGTCCATCCCCCCAAAAACGATCGCGCGTGTTTGCAAGCGTCCCGCGTCAAATCGAAGAGTGGCAGTGCGGAAGAGAGCCGCCCTCGCCCCCCCACACTCGGTCCTCTTCACACATTCACCCCCGCAAATGATGGGGATCGGCAAATAAGATGTCGTTGCTAAAATTTCAAAGTTTCCAGCGCCTCCGCGTAGAACTCGTGCGGGTGCTACTCATCCGAAAGCTGCCACTCCGCATGCGAGCGAATCTATGATTTCGCCATGAATTCGATTCGATCCTGGCCCTGGTTCACCACATTTGTTTTTCTCGGAGGCGGTAGACACCTCGAGCGGCAGCCATGGGGCACGTACGACGAACGCCGAGAAGATGCGCACCCCCAATTAAAGTGTCAGTCCGGAAAAGGTCATGCATGCCCCCCGTGTCACACGAGATTGATTTTGAGTCATGCACGAATTTGATATTCATATACTCGTTGCTAAATCTGGTGAGTACTGCGCACTAATTAGATTAGTAATCGTGATTGGGGAAAAACGACATTTGCCAAGATCAATCGAAATCGACCCATACCACCCCCAACCCGATCCAACCAGACCCGACCATTCGAACCCCATGTGTAGCACCTCTTCGTCCTTGCTGGCGTACGACTGCTGTTGCGGTTACTGGGGCGGGGGCGGTTGCGGTGGCGGTACAACGCAAGACATTTCGAGTGCCGCCGGCTTATAATTCAGGCAGCGCCGAGTTGGATTAACTCGCTGAGCCCTCCAGCTGCACGATGATGGCGGCGGTTCGTGCGCGGGCGGCAGACAGTCTGGATTTGAAGTCGGCCGCCGCCTCCGCCTCTTCGGCTTCCTCGCGCTTTGCGTTCATTTCGGCCAGATTTTACGGCATGGAAAGTTAATTACGCGGTAAACGGGGGGCGGCGATTGTTGGTACGCGCGCCGGATTTTACGAGGAAGCATTGCGCAATTTGTTGCTCGTTTCGTGCGTGTTGCAATATTTAATGAATGCGTCAGATTGCGTTTTGCAACGTGGAGGCGGCAGGAAGTGGATTCAATCTCATGGCGGGTTCATCATTTCGGGGTTTATCGATGCAACGAGTTGAAGATCAACGCATAGCTGGTAACTTGTAGCTTCGCGAATGCAGATGTGCAAATTTCCAAATTTCAAATATTGATGCTTAACATACTTAAGTAACTTTGCAAAATACAGAAAGCGTGTGGTAGCAATGTGGAGGTACATACCCGAAGGATAATCCGGGTTGTTGCCATGGTGGAAACTTCCAGGGAAATTCATTTCCCTCAATTTTATGCATACCATCCAAGAGGCGAGGAGTTCGGTCCGAAGATGCTCGGAGGATTCGTCCTCGCGGTTGCAACATTCTTGGCGTCGGTGGTGGAGGCGCACCGCGAGTCTACCACCGGCTCGCAGCCTCCGCCGCCTCCGAAGCAAGACCTGCGACCGCAGCCAGCGCTCCCCAGCACAAGCATCCATTCTCGGGGGCGGCCGCGATGGAATTTATTGGGGCGGACGGCAGCTTATGAAATTTGCCCGACTTCTCGCCGCATCGGGATTTAGAGATTCGCCCGGATGCATCTTGCAACCCCCATTCCGGTGCATACCACCCCCCATCGAATCTACGCGTAAACATATGAGAAATCAAACGCAACATGACCGTTGGAAAACAGAGAAGCGCGGATTACTTTTGAAATATTTGTATCACATTGAGGTGCTTTCGCGTCGTGCGGCTATAACTTTTTACGCGCCTCCATCCATCTACAATTTACTAGCTGGTGCAGGACTGCTGAGCGAGGTACACAAAGCGACAATAACAATCGGCGAGATGGTCGTCCTTGCAGCTAAACCGCACACGCCGGATGAGTGTCCTCGCCGCCATAACAATAAAACTTGGCGAAACTCTCGCGCGCATCGAAACGACGTGTACCGGCGTTGCGTTCGCGTTTATTTCCGGCCGCGGGTGCCACTCAAGTCATCCCGGGCACTAAGATCGCACCCCATACTCCACAACACCAAAAGGCACATGGGGTTTGGTGCAGAGTACGCCGCCAAATTCGCCCGCCGCGTCGCGTCGGGGGGAAACTTCGAGAAAGTGCCGAGTGTGTAAAATTTTCCTCGGAGCGGAGAAGCGGCAGGATCCTGGAGATCGCCATCATCATAAAAGATTTGCACTGTTGTGTATCGGATGGGTGCACGAGCGCGCGCCGGGTGACACCTCAAGTCGTAAACGTGCACAGCGCACCGCAGTCGCCTCAGCCGCCCCCGCAAACGCTCGCATGCAGTCCTCAAAAGGATCGCGTCCGGCACGTACGCGTAAAAATCTTTACGTCTTCATTAAACGTGCGCTGGCTGATTTTCGCCCCGGCCCCGTGCTACGTGCACTTTCTGATTAGCTTCGTCCGCACTTCGGCGGGGGTGGCGAAGCTCGGGGGAGGATGATCGCGCAAGTGTGCGCGCTTCGGCAAAAATATTGCAACGTGATATGAAACGACGCAGTTCCGAAACTCACTCGGTGCGCTCGAACAGACGAAGGAGGGAAAAAAAGGGAAACAAACAGTAACAACGGCGAGTGATGCCGCTGCCACCAACGCCGCCGCCGCCATCGTAACAATTTCGACATGTTGTTCAACTTATTGCGCTGACGTTCGCATCATGCTCGGTTTCCATGTCAATTCGTCGCGCCTTTCCCGACAGGGTGTTTCTGAACTTTTCTTTCCGTGCACACATTTTCCGGTTTTTGGCGGCGGCAATTTCGCTCCACTCGTAGCCACCGCCACATTGTACCGTGGGGTGCCCGTTGACGATCAAATCTATTTCACGACGTCATGAGTTTTGGGGGGAAATTTCGATTCCTGCTTGCTGACTGCTGGTTGTGCGAATCTGCATGTTGCAAACTCAAAATTTTCGCCACTTCAATTTCCGTCCCCATATACAAGTCTCTTGTTTATCACTAAACGTGATAATAATATTTTCAAGTACTTTAGAACATTTTAGAAAATTTTCGCCAGAAAAGTCCAGATATCAATTTTCTTTCAGTACGGAAGTGATGTAAGATTGAAATAGAGGAAACTTGGAATTTCCGAAATCGCCCGCCAAATATATTATTGCTGGCTGATCTAGCAGGCAGCCGGGGGGCGGCTGAAGTATAAGTTACAGTGAAGAATCGGCCGGCGATTTGGTTTGCTGATCGGCGGGCGGCACGCGAACGTCTTGTGCTTCTTCCACCCCCGATTCTTGGCGCTCCATTCTCGTGTTTCGCCGCTAATCGTACGATTTCCATACGGCGGGACAGCGCATTTTTCCCGACCGTTGTTCCCGAAAGAAAAACCATCTACCATGCCACCCCGCCGCCGCCATGAATATTTGCATAATTCGACCATCAATGCGGGAGCGGCACAGTGCGCGGATCGTTAGCTGTGTATTGTATGCACGTAACGTAACGGCGTTCGCTTCGCTTCAATCGTGCTCGTCCGCCGCCTCCGCGGCCTCTGCCCATGCGACCGCCGCCCCCGCCGGAGATTTATGCCCCAATTCGTAAGCCGTCTCGCCATCCGTCTTTCGCGACGGTTCGCGTTCACGCGCGAACGAACGCCGAACGCTCGTGTAATAGCCGCACGAATAATTAGCTACATTAATTATTAGCGCCCACCCGCATCGCGCGCCGCGGCCAACACGACGACGACGTCTTCGATTTCATTTTCGGCCCCCTTCGAACGTTCGCATACATTCAGCCCCGACGAAACCGCCGTCCAAGTTGCGTCCCTGCGCCGCGCCGGCGAACTTCTCGCCGGAAGTGCCCCGAAACTTGTTCGCAAAGCGCGACTTTCCGGCTTGCTTGTTCCGATACAAACTATAAAGCAATCCCGCGAAGCGCGCGCGGGAATGCAAACGAGCCCATTACGCCCGCCAAAGTCTCAACTTGCCGCCAAGTGCTGGTTGTCGTGGAAGCCACCAACCACCACCAACCACGGCCTCCACCGCCGTCTTATAGTCGTTGGAGATCGCTTCTTTATCCACCCGCGCCTTCGTACGCTCGCGTGCACTAACAAGAGAATTAAATGTAGCTTTGCTACGATTCCCCGAAATCCACGTGACACACTCCGGGAGTGCTGCAATCGGCGTTTTCATTCCTCCTCGGAAATCGCCCGAAATTCGCGAAAATTAGCATAATATGCCGTAATCCCGCGCATAAGCCAAACTTTTCCATTGTTGGACGGCCCGCAGCACGCGCGACTACACGCTGCGAGATTGTCCTAATGAAATCTTGTGGAAATTCGCCCGGATCCTCTGGACACATCGTGCCGCAGACGATGACTCTTAAGTTCGTCGCTAATTCGAGATTTGTCATAACTTGTACGTTTTAAGCCGGGCGCGCGCGCGGTTACCCGCCCCCGACAACCAACGAACCATCGTTGTGCGCCACCATCTCCACAGCGCCCTCCTTAGCGAAGGCTGCATGCGTTCGACGCGCAAGAAGTTTGCAGGCTCTTCGGAATCGCTGCAAATTAAGCGTAATTACGCCGCACATCGCAAAGCTCCCGAAAGCCGCTTGCAGCGCGCAAAACATTCATCCCGGACTTAATGCCAATGTCGAACTCTTCGCCCGCCTCCCACAACCACCTACTTCCATAAGCTCATCATCGACAGTGTACTAACCCTCGGTGCTTTTTGCAGGTGCCGCTCGGAAGACAGATACCTAGCGAAATTACCGCGCACCTCTGTCATCATCTGCTTCCACAATGAAGCGTGGTCCGTGTTGTTGCGGACTGTGCATTCGGTGCTCGACCGATCGCCAACGCACCTCATCGAGGAGGTGATCCTCGTCGACGACTACTCCGACATGGACCACCTGAAGGAGCAGCTGGTGCGGTACTTCGCCAACGAACCGAAGGTGAAGATCGTCCGCGCCGAGAAGCGCGAGGGGTTGATACGAGCGCGTCTACTTGGTGCTCGTCACGCCGTCGGGGAAGTCCTCACATACCTGGACTCCCATTGCGAGTGCACGGTCGGCTGGTTGGAGCCTCTTCTGGACCGCATCGCGCGCAACTCCACGACGGTGGTATGCCCCGTCATCGATGTCATCGACGACACCACTCTCGAGTACCATTATCGGGACTCCGGTGGTGTCAATGTGGGTGGCTTCGACTGGAACCTGCAGTTCAACTGGCACGCAGTGCCCTCGCGCGAAAAAGCGCGTCATAAGAACAGCGCCGAACCCGTCTGGAGTCCCACCATGGCTGGCGGCCTCTTCAGCATTGACAAAGTAAGTGCTGAGAGGCATCAACGAGTAGCGAAAAGTACTAAACCACTGGTCCTAGGAAATTAAATCGCTATGAACACGATACTCCCAGGAACGAGTCCGGGGAGCGTAGCCACATAACGCATTCAATTAGGATTTCAGCCCGCGCTAATTGTCTCGATATTGCGCTGCTGTGTCGTTCGATGCAGTGTCGGATTCGCCGCCGGCGGAGAACCGCCTCCCGACGTCTGCACGCGCGGCACCCGGTGCAGCGGGTGGCCCGCGGGGCTTAATTACACTTGTACAAGTCCTCAGCGCGCGCATGTAGCACGCTTGATCCGTGCCCCAGGTCCCGAATAACAATCGGAGAGCGTGTCGCAAAATTGCAGCCTGATGCACTCCCATGAAGCCACCGCGAACTTCGCTGCGGATCCTGTCGCGGATGGATGATGTTCCGTAGTCGCCGGCCCCAGCGGCGCCCGCCGCCGCCGACAAGGACCCACGGAGCGGTCGTGATTAATGCGTGATATACGCCGTTGGAAATCTGTTCTCGGAAATGTCGTCCTCCCAGCCCCGACCCGTGGATACGAGCGCGCCGGGAATTGCGACAAACACGAGCCGGATGCGCCCGCCCCCGATACGCCAGAACGTGTAAGCATCTAATTGAATGCCCGCCGGGCGCGTAATTATTCGCGAATTTCGCCGCCGCTCGCTGCGGCAACGCGCGACTCTTAAACAAAATATGTACAAGATCCTTTTGCAGCGCGCACCTTCAAGCATCGCGAATCAAAAGAATCTCTGGCGGTTGTAATTACACGGCGCGTGCTCTTTCAGTAATTTAATGCCGTCAATTGCTCTTGGCGGATATTCGTCGTTTCACGTGCATTCATTTTCGCCGATGGATTCAATATTTTCGGGCGCGTCCCATTTCACCCACACATTCATCTTCCAGCTGCTATTTGTTATGTGTTCAGCGCGATTGCCCGAAAGCTCAATGGAATTTGCTTGATTCTTTCGTAGACACCCGCGCAATAAATCAACATTATCGTGTATTTAACGCCTAAACTTTGGCTTTTTTAGGTGACATTGGGGGCGCGCGCCCGCGACGAACGTGGTGAATTCGGCTGATCCTTGCGCCTCGGAGGCATCCCAGGAAACTTAAAACTTCCGAGAGTGCCGCGCTAGATAAATTTATTTCGTAAACTTCGTCCGCCAGCCAGGCGCAAAGAAAAGAGGAGTTTATAAATGCCCGAAGCGCGCCCGAGGAATAGGAATAGTTCGGCGTTCATTGAGCGGTCGGTGGGCGCGAGATGGGGGCGGCAGGGGACACCCGGTTGTTCGCCGTGGGATTTGCTCCGGCGATGTTTAATTTCGTGCCCGTCGCGTTCCGGCCGGCTGGGGCGACACGACAGCATTAAATATGGACTCGATAAAAGCCGAAAAGGACAATGAGAGATTGGAAGCAAGGACGTGCGGCGGGCCATGCGGCCCGATGGCTGTATTTGTTATTACTGCCCGTCCGGACAGGCCCTGGGTCAAAATTTAATTAACTTATTATTTTCATAGCGCGGACCTAATATGCTGGCTGACTGCACATATAAGGCCGGCTGGAATTTTCCTGCCGGCCGGGGCACACGAACACGAGCGTAATGTAATAATGGTCTGCATTTTTGCCCCTTTCCCATATAGAAATTCTTCGAGCGCCTCGGTACGTACGACAGCGGCTTCGACATCTGGGGCGGCGAGAACCTCGAGCTGTCGTTCAAGACGTGGATGTGCGGCGGCACGCTGGAGATCGTCCCCTGCTCGCATGTGGGCCACATCTTCCGCAAGCGCTCCCCGTACAAATGGCGCACCGGCGTCAACGTGCTGCGCCGAAATTCGGTACGTCTCAGCGAGGTCTGGCTGGACGACTACGCCAAGTACTACTATCAGCGCATCGGCAACGAAAAGGGCGACTATGGCGACGTCAGCGACCGGAAGCGACTGCGCCAGGAGCTCGGCTGCAAGAGCTTCAAGTGGTATCTGGACAACATCTACCCAGAGCTCTTCATCCCTGGCGACGCAGTCGCCAATGGCGAGGTGAGCACCAGGTGCACCAGGTGGTCGCGCACCTCAGACATCGAAGACGCGTTGGATGGGCATTCGTTGCACGTGATCTTTGCCAACCCGCACGGCAACTCCGAACTTTATAATCTTCTCGCAGTTTATCAATTTGTTTTAATTAAGTCGATTAATTCGTGAAGATTACCGCGGAACGCAAGCTTTGCGCGAATGCCTGTCCAACTTGTCCTCGAGCGGCGCACGTACCACCGTGAGGACGCCGGAATATTAATTTCGAGTTAATTAATTAAGTTTGTAAGTGCACGCCGTGTAGGGCACGATTTTTCAAGCGCGAGTCCGAAGCGAAGCCTTTGCGGACCTGAAGACGACGTCGCGAAACAAAAATCTTCTTTGTGCCACGCGCAAAGAACATTTTAAGTCGCTGCTGCTGCAAACGATGCCCAGCGCGCCACGAACGCTGTGCATATCTGATTTTGCACTTTGTGTCTTAATATTTTACCCAGACTTTTCAGCCAAGACCCAGCCTCGACGGATCCGCTAACGAGACTCTCGTTTCGTGCCAGCAGCCACCGCACCCCAGCCGTCAGCGCGATTGGGGCAGCCAGCCGCCCCAAACCACCGACTTCTTAACCAGTTTTTGTTATCTGTGCATTGCTTTTAGATGCGGAACATGGGCTACGGCGGCAAGACGTGCCTCGATTCGCCGGCGCGCAAAAAAGACCTGCACCAGCCGGTCGGTCTCTATCCGTGCCACCGCCAAGGCGGCAATCAGGTAATGTGTGCGCACCGCCAGCCGCTTATTCCGTTTCGTGTTGCGTTTTACAGGTGTCCACGTTAGACAGGGAAATTTGTATTGATTCCGCTTGTAAGCCGGAGGACTTGCACAGACCGATTAAACTCTGGCCCTGCCACGGGCAGGGCGGTAATCAGGTACATATTCGCAAGCGCGCAGAAAGAGCGCACTTGCAGCGTTACACACATTATTATTGATACATCAAATCGCTACCCCCCCGCCCTCGAATGAATTGAATGCAATCCCAACTTCTTCTCGTTGATCTTCATTTTTATGCAATGGACATGGACCCGGAATGCGTTTCCGTTACTTCTTGAGCATTTCGACCGACTAACCCAACCCAGCGAATGCGCTCTACACCCACACAATAATCACATCGTTTTTCGGCCGACATGGGGGACGGTTGTGGCGTTTTGGGATCGACAACAAGGACCAAGCACCCCGGGAATTTTTATTGTCTAGATAAGATAGGCCAAATACCAGGGAAGCTTTTTCAACCCCCTGTAGGTCGCAGTCACGTACGTCTACAATGGTAACGTATTAAACGCGCGCGTGCTTTTTTAGGCAATTTCAAGCGAAATTTAACACAAAACTGCCGTAGATTTACACTGGGTTACCTACAGTTTGCAGCCTTCAGTCGGAAACGAGTTATCATATCTTAGATATTGGGCCGAGCGTATTGCCCACGAAGTGTACGCGCACAGTCCCTAATTTACATTAATTCAACTCCTGTGATAACATCCGGCCCAGTGTGATACCGATAAAACAAACCATTGGCTGCGACCATTCATCATGTTTTTGCGCGCGGCCTACCGATTTTATGATTTACGATCGTGCAAATTCGAGCAGATTGCGGGGTTTCGACGTTATCATCAGGAAGGATTAGGAACTTTCGACCCTGCTATCGCGGTCGGCATCCATTGATAGCGCACATAATTACATAACAACGGACATCTCTGACACCTTCAACATTTATTTATTCAAGTCGTTGCATCCCTGGGAGGTGGCGGACACTCGGCCGGAACGAGTTGATAACTCTGCGCAAGCAGGCATTTAAAACTGACAACTATTAGATACAATTTCTCTGTCTATCTTTAATTTATTTTATTTACAAACTACTTAATATCCGTAGACGTTTGTTCTCAATAACGCAGCTACTAATTGTCTGGCTTCGCAATCATATGAGCTTCTTCATAGCCTGCACGTCCTCCACATCCACTAATCGTTCGCATGTTTCCAGTACTGGATGTTCAGCAAGAACGGCGAGATCCGGCGCGACGAGTCCTGCCTGGACTACAGCGGCGCCGACGTCATCCTTTATCCATGCCATGGCTCGAAGGGCAACCAGTATTGGGAGTACGACACCGACACGAAGCTGCTGCGCCATGGAAGCAGCGGCAAGTGTCTGGCCATTAACGAGGCGAAGACGAAGCTGGTGATGGAGAGCTGCGACGACGGCTATTCGCGCCAGCGCTGGCAGCTGGAGAACTACGATGCCAGCAAGTTGGCGTAGGGCCCAGCAGCATCCAACTCCTCGATCTAATCACAATTTTAGGTTCAGCACACCCATGCTGCTCACATAAGCTATGGGTGCGCGCGTAAACCCAACGGACTCTCGATGGCGGGTGCACACGAGGAATTTTGGGTGCGCACAATGTGCACGTCAAATAGTCACCGGCACCAACTGTTTGTGCCCTGGTTACTTGTACATAACATTTCTATTCACCGCTAATTGCGGCGCGCCAAGGAGCCATCGCTCCCTCCGCAGCAACAGCCCCACAATCCTTGATACTCCTTACTTAATTAATTGTTTCTTACGCGCTCCGAGCGCATTGCCCTGCTCAACTATCTTATACGTTCGTAATCCATTCCGTTTGTATGTTGCGTTTATTTACGAGTAGTTTATCCTTGCGCGTGATGACCTTCCGCGCGCACTTCCCATTCGCAACTCGCACATATCCAACCGTTATCTTCTTCATCATATCCTCGGTGCATATCATGCAGTTTGGCGGAATCAAATCTTCGCCATGCAATGATGATAGATAAAATGCAGTGAACTGAGACGAAAATGCATTCATATCAGAGTGGGAAAAGACGCTGTAACGTCTATAAACGTCGAAGGAAATTACAAAGAATTGAAGTAAACTTAATGTCATTTTTGTACTTAATGGCGACTTGCAAGAGTCATTTTGTGATCTAATCTACATATTACATATAGATAACGATATACATATACATATTATGATACGAAACAAATCAAGTGTGCAACTGAACATTCCATAAAGTATAATTAATTTTAAATCTTAGGTAAACTTAAGCGAAGAGTTGGTTGGAACCGAAATCACGGAATGTTTTGCTCAAGCATGCATACACGCGCCAAGTGGAAGCAAACACAAACAATCTAGTTGCACTCGACAGAATATTCCCCATCATTCCAGCATAAAGAATTTGTCACGTGTTTGTTGCTAGGTTTACACCACAAGCCAACTTAATTATGTATGATAGGTTGTATGGATGCTGTTGAATCGAATCTAATTCCGAGTGTTGTTAATTATGTATTGTTTTAAGTGGATACATTACTATTGATTACATTAAGTGTAGGCGTAGGTATTCTTGGTTCTTGTCAGTTTCGCTCATTTCCGCCCCCCTAGTTTCTTGATGGTTCTGCGTGCAAATGCCATATTAATATGTATGTTCGTTTCTGGTATGCTTGTTGGAAGCTGGATGAATGCGGCGGAACGAAGGGTATCTATCATACCCTGTCCCTTATCAGTTATCAGGTCTTTCAATTATCAACGTGCCCCCGTTGCATCTACATGTAGAATGAGCATCGTTGCAAATGCATACACATAATTCAGTATCTAGCAAGTATCGGATAAGTCGTTTTGTAACATTCGTTCAGTGCGTTTCTATACAGAGCAATCTATCGATAGTCACCGATGTGTCGGGCAAAACTGAAATCGCCAGGGATGGTGTGACTTTTATGTACATGAAAGCATCGTACTTATTGTAGTCATTGTTTAGCTACATAGTTCTCTATCATATTATATGCATACGACCTACTTCTAAAGTTAATGTAATATCTAATGATTCATAGGCCAGTTTGGTAATGTATTTAAAATGTGCCTTAATTTTCTTGTAAATACATTCGTTAAAGAAAGCAAAACATTGGCCCACTAGATAGAAAATGTGACGATTCCCTGTCCTATCAAATCTAACAATAATTTCATTATTTTAATTTACCGCGTTTCGTCATAAAATATAATTATAGGGAATCAGGCAAATTTTTATCACAGCTCATGTTTTTTGCAATATACTTAATGCGCTTTCTATCTCCGGTTTTACATTTCCATATTTTTTGTCGTATGCTTCATTTTTTACACTGTAAAACTTTAGATAGTTTTCAAAAGTTTTTTCCATTTAGTTTAAACAATATCCGCACGAAAACAATTCTGGCGCTGCAATCGCAGAGGAAACCTAACCTACAGTTGTTATTTATGTACCGTTCTGCTTCTTTACTAGTGTTTGCTCATGTTTTATGTGTTTAATGATGAAATTCCAAAATTTTAAAGTGCTGCTGACATTTTCATAACAAATGAGAGAAACTGGAAGCAACTCCTACAGCATTGTTTTATGCTGTATGCATAAAGGAATGCATGGTTAGAAAATTACAAATGGTGTGAGGCCCTGCGATGAGACTAATGGTATTGTACAAATCATTCATTGCTATAATTATAATTAATGTAATATTCATTTAAATTTCAAATTACTTTTATCTTATAATGAATAACTTTAATCTTAATATTCATGTGTTATTAGGGTCTTCACCACAAATTAGAAAAACTTAAGCAGCAATAGGCATATGGAAAACAAGTGAAATGTTCCCGCAGTAGCTTCTCCTGGTATATGGTATTCATCACTATAAACACAATAGAGAAATAAATATTTATTCATTTTATTGTTTTAGATGTTCATTTGCTTGATCATTATTTCAAGTAGTAGGAATTCAAGAAGCAATGAACCCTTGGATACCATTTGAGCTTATTCGAAAAGTTTTATATATAAAAAGTTTAGTCCCATAAATACAATTCATATACAAGAATCAAGTCATGTTGATGAGGAGTCTTAAAAAGCTTTGGGTGAGTAAAATTAGCCATTCTCTGAAAATCCGTTTTAAATGCAATTTTATTTTAACTCTCAGGATTGGGACTTGGTACACCTATGAACCCAGAGGACTGAGTCAAGGCAGTAGTGTTGAAGGTCAAATATTTATTCTACATATAAACTGAACGCGGTCGCGAATTATGCGGGAGCGGTTCGTTCTCATCCGGATGCCACCAGGTATGTAATTAGAATCATCCAATCATCATCGTCAATCATACAATCAAAACATTCTGACTTAAATTATATGTGAACTTAAACTTCAACTTCGTTATTTACGGGTGTTTGGTTTCAAGATTAGAAAGTAGTACCTTGTTTATTAATTTCTATTTAAATATTTCCTTATTGTTTCTGCATTCATACTTCCAAATTTTCTACCGAAAGTATAATTATTCCGGGTTTATACATATTCTAGCAAGTTTAATTTTCATGACGGTTTGTTTACTATTATCTCAGGAACCACACCAGTTATCATCACGGGTTATCTTGTATTCTGTAGGGTACTTAATGCACTTTCTATTTCTGGTTTTACATTCTCAAATTTCCTGCCGGAAGTGTCGTTTTTACACTGTAAAAGCAGCTAAAAGTTTTTTCCATTTAGTGGAATCTGTTGTTTGTTTTGATTTGCACTTAGTCTTGTTTAATAACATAATTCCAGAATTTTCAAGGTCTGTTAAAATCTTCACAACAACTTGGAGGACCCGGAAGCAACCCCCACTGCATTGTCCTATAAGTGCATGTATATGAACATGAAGTGAACAATCAATGGTGTGAGCTCTTGCAATAGTACTAATGGTATTACATAACTCATTCATTGCTATAATTATAACTAATGTAATATTTCAGTGTTGTGTATTATTGTTTCAGTGTGATAGTCTTCCCTATATATTTGAAGAACTAGAACAGCAATTGACATCTGGAAAAGTAAAATGATGGAATCTCCTGCATCAACTTCTCATGGTATTGTATGAATAAGTCATTCCTATAAACACAATGGTATTGGATAATCAATTTAATCATTAAACACCATCAATAGACAAATATTGATTCATTTTTCTTGGATTAGAATAAATAGGTCTTTTTGGATGTTTAAGCATTAATGTAATAATTTTTCTTGTTTTAGAGTCTTATGCTGAGGATTTGGATTGATGCACTTGCAAATCCAGAGGATTGCATATCAGTGATCTGCGTCGCGGCCCAGATGTAACTCCGCTATACCCGTCCCAAGCCGGGGGCCTTATCATGTAAGAGATAAGGAAGGAAGAGGGTTCGAGGAGTAACACCTCGTTAAAAAAACCAGAGTTCAACTGGCTCCGGTTGATAGCACTCTGTAAGGGCTCCTGGTCCAGGATTACAGTACTTAAACAAGCAGCGGTTGTTACTAAGCAGTCAACGTAAGTCATATCAATAATGTTTTCAGGTAATGCATAACTAACAATGCTGCTTCTTCTTTTGCAGGCATGCAATTTGCTGCTGAAAGATAAGTTAATTGCTATTATCAAGATCAACTTCAAAGTAATAGTGTTTCAACAATAACAGTTGTTTTATTAACAGCTAATGTAAGTCATAAAAATTAATTTTTATTTCTTAATGACTTGTACAATTTGATTA
>JARJDZ010005758.1:0-13988 GCA_030264555.1 Aleochara sp. GC000083
ATGATAATAATATAATATTATACGTTTGCACTTTTGATACGTCTTAAATCATATGTAATATCACTCGCTTAACAATTATACCATTAACAATGTTAAACGCTTTAGAGTAAATATTCAACACAAACATTGAATTGTCTTATGATCTTACTGCATCTCATTCAACGGCAAAAATATTTAATTATTGTAATTAAAAAAGAACGGGAGCACTGAAAATAATCATATTCGGTACCAGAAGAAAGATAATTAAATTTTCCGTAGGCTCAATTAATTTATTTATTTGAAAGCTTAAACGATGTAAAGCGCTTTCGAGAAAATATTTAATACAAACATTGAATTGCAGTATGATTTTTGGAAAATCCTCATCAAGACCTACATTTTGTTCTGATTTTAGTTTAATTGGTGCATCTGATTAAGTATAGATGAAGCTGACAATCAAAAGCTTTATTTTATAGTAAAAGTAAAATTATTCTTTATAATGAATTGTCAATATTTGAATAGCAGAATATATGCAATTTTTCTGTTTATTAATGCAAGTTTAATGCAATTTTGGTGATAATTTCAGCTTTGGATATTACAATTTCATATGGATTATAGCTTTTAATGTCATGGATGAACATAATTTGACATTAAATGCAAAGCAGTGAGGGAATTTGAATTAGTTTATTCACATATTAATTTGATGATGGACGTGATTGGTTTTTGTGGCAAAATTTGGAATCTCATTAATTAATTACAAATAGCTTGTACGGAGAATTAATTTCATTAAATAGAATTTAAATTCAATTACTTTTATCTAAACAACAATTTAAATAAATAGTTCAATGCAGTTTCTGTGAAAATTTAATTACAACAGTTTTCGATGGTGGATTTTGTTGTTTATTGTGAAAATGAATAAATGTACTCAAAACTTTTCCACGTTGAGTTTCTCTTTGTTTCGTATTAATTGTACAAAAACAATTAATCAGAATTTTAAAAAATGATGTTTTTGAAAGTATTTATATTTGGAAATACATCAACTTGTTTTGGAAAAACATTAAATTACAAAGATTAATTGTAATTGTAAGTTATTTAATTTGATAGTTATTTAATAGGATGAAGAAATGCAATTATTAATACAATAATAAATTAATTGACCAGGATATAACAAATAGAAAAGAGGAAATTTGCTAATTTAAAATTATTATTTGTACAACTGGAACAATTGATATGTTGTTACCAATCTTTGATGGAGCAATTGACATAAAACCCAAGCTAATTGCAAATCAAATTAATTAATCGAGTCATCAAAACATTACTTTTTTCAGACTAACCAGAATTATCTATAACCTTATCCCATCTTCCTGTTTGTTTACCAATCAAAACCTTTCTTGTAAATTGATGTTCCTTCGGAGTGGAAGATATTTTCGACAGTTTGGTAACAAGTCAAATAAATAACCTGCCATCTCAAAAATGCATTTATCAAAAATTAAAATATGCTACAATACGAAATACCAAAACCTCGCTTTTCTACCTCCGAAAAATTATGCAAACATGAGGACATGTTATCATCCCGTCATTTGTAAAACCCTTGAAACGTGCTGTGCTCTGAAGGCAATCTGCGTCCACTTCCTGGTGCATCTCTTCCATATACTCCACATTCTACATCATACGAATTGTCCTCTTCTGTAATGCACACTCTCTGTTGTTGTTTCGGGATGTTGTTGGTTACTGGGCTGCTTGTTGTTAGAAACTTACATGTGAATAATATACCCAACGTGTACCGCATGCGGTTTCCTTCAACATACACACTTTCAGACAGGAGGATACATCCTACATTAGTAAAGCATCTTTGCTTTGTCTGCTCTTCACTGAACAGCTAAAACATGGCAATAGTACGTACTCTTTGTAAGCGAGGCTGATGCCAACAAGATTTTACCGGATGAGATCCTCGTACAAAGCCGCCTCCAAATCGAATCATAGGAAGAAGAGAAGTTGGAAGCTGGATAAGAGATTCATGTATGCGTTCACATTCCGCGTTTGTAATTAAGAATTGTAATTGTATCCCAGGTTGATTGATATTTCTACACCTTTTCCAGTTGTCATTCAGAAAGTATAATATGTTCTTCTGAATAGTAAATTGTAATTCAGAAAAGCACAACTGTAATTGAGAAAGAATCACTTTAATTTCAGAAATGATTAAATGTATTTCAGATTAGTCAAATGCAATTGAGATTACATCAAATGAAATTCAGAAAAGATCAAATGCTATTCAGATTAATGCTGTTCCTTTTTAAAGTGTATTCAGTTGCTGGTGATAGTTGATTATTGCACAATTATTTTTGCAGCAAAACAACCTAAATTTGATTTAACTACAATTTTATTCAGTCAGACTGAATTACATATTACGATTTCTCAATTACAAATCACCATTTCTGAATTACAATTCACCTTTTCTGAATTACAAATGATATTTTCTGAAATTAATTTCATAATTCCGAATTACATTTACTGCTTTCTGAATTACAAGTGACCTTTTCTGAAATAAAATTTACAAGTCTGAATATAATTTGATACTTTCTAAGTTATATTTAACAAATCTGAATTACATTTTTTCCTTTCTGAAATATAATTGATGTATTCTGAATTACAATTGGAAAAGGAATTAATTGATTTAATGAATAGATACATTTTCCAGAACATTCCTTCCAAAATTGATGTTACAGTTTCAGTAGGCTATGGAAATTTCAACATGAACATTTTCTCATCAAGTTACCTGCGCATTAAAATGCACTGATCTGTTCAAGTAGGCGCGCAATTAGATGTTGGCATTACAAAAGCTTCAACGTGCAATTTTCCCTCTATCCATCCACTTGTCTGGGTGCTTCTTGGTTTCTGCTGCTGCTGCTGCAGAGTTTACAATTAGTTTTTTATTGAATTTCCTGCAAGGTTCGCGTTTGCTGCCTTTCTGAACCTTCCACAGCAATTAAACGCGTAACGGTTTGCTCGATTAACGTCACAAGTGCGCCGCTTTTTTTACTACCTGGCGAAAGATAATAAACCAAACGTGCAGACAATTTCATTATGAATTTATGCACAGCATCGGGCACAGAAGGCGAATGGAGTTTGCTCTACGCATTTCGCGTTCCGCATTGTTTACACATCGCGTAAATATTTATTTGGATAACGATTCGCTGATTTTGCTCGCGATTTTGTTTATGTTCGCAGCGAATCGATTGGAGCGAAAACACGTCTTGCTTACCGTTCGCGCGGTGTGTGTGCTTTACGTGCGTTTCGACGAGTTGGGCGAAATTCAATTTTTGCTATGCTTTTCCGAAGGTTCACAATATTTGTTGCTTTTTCCAACATTGTTGTTGTTTTTGTTGTTTTTATTATGTATTGGAAACAATTAGAATTTCGGTGCAATTACAGGACAGTTGATTTTGTATTAAAATTCAAATTATTATTCTATTGTTGTTTATTACTACAGCAAAAATGTTTGTATTTCGAGGGAAGGAATGAAATCAAAGTAGGCCAATGAAAATCACTAACAACAACAAATAAGATGAACTTTCTGGACTTTCCAGTGAATTCTAGAGCATTCTAGAAGAGTCCAAAAGAATTTTGAACTTTGTTAAGATCCCAATAAATTTTCTAGGACCATTTTGAAGTATCTTAAGTTTTAAGTGAATTCTAAAACACTCTAGAAGTTTCCAGAAGCATTTTGCACTTTCTTGGGTTTATAATTAATTCTAGAACATTCTGGAAGTTTCAAGAAATATTTTGAACTTTCTTGAGTTTCCAGTGAATTCCAGAACATTCTAAATGTTTCTAGAAGCAGTTTGAACTTTTTTGAATGTCCTGTTAATTCTAGAATAGTCTCGAAGTTTCAAGAAAAATTAGGGACTTTTTTGAGTTCTCAGTGAATTCTAGAACACTTCAGAGGTTTCCAGAAGCATTTTGAACTTCCTTGAGTTTTCTGTGAATTCTAGAACATTTTAGAAGTTTCCAAAAATATTTTGAAGTTTCTTGAGTATCCAGTGAATTCTAAGACATTCTAGGAGTTTCTAGAAGTATTTTGGAAACTCAAGAAAGTTCAAAATGTTTATGAAAACTTCCGGATACTTCTAGAATTCACCGGAAACTCAGGAAAGTTCAAAATGCTTTTTGAAACCACTACAATGCTCTGGAATTCACGGAATATACCAAGGAAGTTTAAAATTGTTCCAGAAACTTCTTGAATGTTCTAGATTTCACTGGAAAGTCAAGTTAGTTTAAAATGTTTTTTGAAACTTGGAGTATGTTCTAGAAGTAACTGGAAACTCAAGGAACTTCAAAATGGTTCTAGAATTCACTGGAAACTCAAGAAAGTGCAAAATGCTTCTAAAAACTTCAAGGATGTTCTTGAATCTACTGAAACCTCATAAAAGTTAAAAATTCTTCCAGAAACTTCTAAATTGTTCTAGAATTTAATGGAAAATCAAGAGAGTTTCAAATTCATCTGGAATCTTCCAGAAGATGCTGAAATTGACTTAAAACACATTTTAAACTGTTTGCTTCTTCCTGTGAATTCTAGAAAATTCTAAATGAGTCTAGAAGCATTTTGAACTTTCTTGCGTCTCTAGTGAATATTCTATAGATTTCAGAACCAATAATAATAAAAATATAACATCTTCTGGTCAATAACAATATTGAATTTTATTAAAAAAAAATATAACTTTCTTTCATATCTCGTTAATGCAATCTTTTTTGTTTTCTTATTAAAGTATACATAAATATCTTTGCATATACCAAATTTCCTCTGTAATATATTATCTAAACGCAACAATGTTTGGACCGTTTGAAGAAAAACTACACAGTAAAATCTTCAAAGACGAAACTCCCATAGCTTCACATCATTCATCGTGTTGTTTGAAATTCGTATAATCTTCCTTCCTGAAGCGCTCCCATTCGAACCGACTTTAATATCAATAAAATCAGCGTTTGACCAAGCCTCCATCTTAATACAATCAACAACAGCATCCGATGTTTACCTACGAGCAGCAGCAGCTATAATTCAATTTTTCAAATTCGTGCAGCAAGTTCATTTTCCGTCTCTGAGTTTCCCAGTCTGAAGACTTTCGCAGGCTGAAGAGTATGCTGCTGTTTCGAAATGCGCCCAACTTGCCGTTATATTAATAAATTTCATAAGTTTCCAATTCTGCGCGCGTCGACTACCACCAAGCCATCCCATCTTGATGAAGTTACACTTCAGTTAAGTTAATTTCGTCCGCATTCATATATTTACTTTGGCGGCGCAACTCAGCGCCTTCATTTGCGCCCGAAGATGGCGAATGATAGATAATTTCTGCGGGAATTCGCTTCGCGCAACCTGTTGAAAGTTTACAAATGTAAACAACAAATACCAGCGATAACAATAGTTGGATGGCGTTTGCCGGAAATGAAACAAATTCATGAAACAACGAATGTTCTCTTCGTTTTGCATCCAAATTTAGAACGACTTTGAGTACAAATGGTGGTGAATTTCACATGGAAGTGTCACGTGCTAATTTATAAAATACAAAATGAAATTAATGAGTGCATGCAGACCACGAACGCAGCACGTTTCCACTCAACCTAGTTTTTTTCTTGGTTCTTGGCAAAAGCGGAAAAAATCACCGTTGTGTGTGTTTGATGCTGATGTGGGTCAAGCACTTGCAAACTCTCTTCTCGGGTCGAATGCGTCCCCGACCCTTCATCTGCTAGAACCCTGAGGGAAGACTGGGATCAATTGGGAGTATATTGAATTTTTAGTCTGATTAAACTTCTTGGATATCCCGTCTCGATTTTCTTGAGCACACCACCATCGCAAATACAATTGATTGCTAAAAATACAATGCATAAACATTTCATAAGAACGTGGCATATTTTCAAAATGCATCGCGCGCTCGCGCACATTTGATTGGAGAGAGTTCGTTGCCACTGACCTATTTCAAGTTCGTTCAGCCATGAATAAGTTTAATTTAGAATATGTATATTTTAAGAGCGCAGGATTCTATAAATATGTAAGCCATCATCCTCTGGCGCGAGCACCCATGTTTGTGTGCGGCAGGATGCATTTTGATGTCGATACGCTTATATCACTCCGCTGCAGGTTGCAGCATTCTTCGCATTGCGAGACATAATTCACTCACATGCTTGAACATCTCGTTTCAGAGGGCAGCAATGACCATCCGACCGTTTCGATCATGCTGAACGGCGAAGAGTCGGAACTCAAGTTTCTCACACTGACCAAGGTATGGTCCGACATCCAGGACTTCAACATGGATGTGATCACATTCCTCACTGATTTCAGGACATCCGAGCAGTATCGCCCGATGCATATGTTATCGTGTACTCCGTGGTGGATAAGGCTAGCTTCCTGAAGGCGGAATCCGAGTTGGCATGTCTGCAGGATGCGGAGTTGTTACGATCTCGACCGGCTATTCTTGTTGGTAATAAAGTCGATTTGGCGAGAAGTCGAGCAGTTTCCACACAAGGTAAATCCACCCAAAATATCTCCTCCAAATTACTTATATTTATTTCATCAGAAATAACATTGCCTAAAATTTCAATCAACTCTAACAACTTGTATTTCTTCTATATACACTCATGTCTTTTTTGTCCTGTTGGTCCATAGATGGTAAATGCTTGGCGTGCACATTTCGTGCAAAATTCGTCGAGATATCAGTTGGTATCAACCACAATGTAGATGAGTTGTTGGTTGGTATCCTCACCCAAATTCGCCTGAAGAGCTACCAAAACGAGGACAGGGAACCTGGAAGTCAGCAGCAATGGTACAAGAGTCGAGGAATGGTTCGGGCGAGCATGAAGGCCCGTCAGATGTTCACCTGGCTCTTCGGCAAAGAGGACTCCAAGTTCAAAAACTGCGAAAACCTGCATATCCTCTAGCTGATCCCAAGTAGTAGATAAGTTTTTATTGATATTCGACGTCTTCTTCTTTTTGTAATTACTCATCGACATTTTCTAAATCATAAGTTTGTTGTATAGTGTCTCACCCTATCTTTTCCCCCCTTTGTCCGACTGATCGTGTACCAACAAAGAAACCTCCCCCATTTTCATTTCTATATGGCCTAAGAAAAGAATCTTTGTACGTGTATATTTTAGATGGGCGAACCAGTAAGAAATTCGCTGTAATATTCTTCCAAATAAAGGCTCTTGTTCAAGTGCAGAAAATAACCAAAACAAGCAACAAGCAACAAATATCAACACTTCTTGATAAGCTACTAAGATAATAATCTATATCGTTGAGGTAAAGAATGAGCTTTTGGTTATTGAAACTATAGATGATTTCTAAGTTAAAACTAGAGATAGAATTTAATTATAAAGCGGCTGCAGCGCCGCACCACTGATTAATAAACGACAATAAATCAGAGATGTTTGACTCGGGGTACATTTTTGCCGCCATGTTCACTTTCGTCCAGACATCTTTGTTAGCCGCATGCTCGGAATGAACAAAGGAAATCATCGGGGAGTGGATCGGATAGCCGGATATGATGCACGGATTCTTATCCGCTTCCAGACTGGATTCGTACAGCATCCGATCATCGAGTGGCAGCTCCTGTAGGATTGCCGCATCCCGAATGAGATATTGAAATTTTAATCGGCCATCATCGCAACTTACTTGATCGACCTTCTGATCCATGCTGATAGCCAGCACCCACTCGCGGATGCGATCGTGCTCCTCTTTGTCGTCGACGAGATACAATTGCTCTGGGATGGGGATGTTCGAAGGGAAGTCCGTCCGGCCCAAATCCGTGTGATCGATCAGTTGCGATTCTTCGTCCTCGATCGCCTCGCAGATATCCAAGTAATGGTTGAGGAAGACGAACGCTTCCGAGTTGCGTCCATCGCCGCGCAAATCCACGCCTAAAATATCGCACGCAATATTCGTATTCGTGACTTGCAAGCCAACGCAACTGGGTGAGTATAAATAGCTTTAATGCTGCAATTACCGGCTTCGTAAAACCCCTTATCAGCTGGTATGATGTCCGTGTAGCGTAGCAGCGCTATGGATATCTTCGTTCCAATGTTTTTCAGCACCTGAACTTGTCTGCAAACGCATCGCACCGCGTAGAAGTGGGCAATCAGCAAAAGCGTTTGAAAATGCAGCTTAATTTTCATATCCATGTTGGGCGTCACTTCGAGACCATTCACCTGAAAGTTGGAATGGATTAGTGATTGGAAAGTCAATCAGCAAAGCCTTGTTATACCAATTCCAGAAGCATTTGTCGCAGCTGGCTCCAGGAGTTGTACCTGTCCGGTTCTGAAAGGTTCGGCATTGCGAACATGTTCATGGCGATTCGATTGTAGATGTTAAAGTTTTGCGGGATTACGGGCGTCGTGTACGACAAAAATAGATTTAATGCTTCCATTGTGAAGCCGTCCTTCAGCAACTGGGAAGCGTACTGAGCAACGTACTTATGGAGGACGTTACCACCGTACGTCTTTGCCTTTTCTATACAGCGAACCCATTGTCCTTGTTCAGCGAGCAAATCGAGAGCTCCGAGGATATCTGCAATAATTAAATAAATTTCCAGCATCAAAAACGTAGATTATTACTAAGGGGAGTCATAATTCGCCTTCGAATTCCGAGATAATGCATAAAGGATTTAGTAATCCTGGTTGCAATGTTTAATTAAATTGACGACAATACCAATAGCATTTCTCGTCGGAATTTTGCAACTCTCTAATCTCTTGAAAGTACATTAAATTTGCAATAAAATGGTGTCTGAATTATTTTGATAGGTCCTCCAGTTACTGAGAAACAGTTATCAGAAAATAGACAATATTTAAATAGGAAAACGAGTGTTAGAAATGAACATTTTAGGCTGAATTGACGACAATACCAATAGCATTTCTAGATGGAATTTTGCAAATGTCTAAGCGGCAATCGAAAGTGCATTAAATTACCTATAAAATAAGGTTTGAATTATTAGAATTGGACTTCCGGTTCCGAGATAATACATAAAGGATTGAGTAATCCTGATCCCTATGTCTAATTAAATTGACGACAATACCAATAGCATTTCTCGTTGGAATTTTGTAAATGTCTATTCCGCATTTGAAAGTACATTAAATTTGCAATAAAATGGTGTCTGGATCATTTTTATAAGTCTTCCAGTTACTGAGAAATAGTAATTAGAAAATAGAAAAGATTTAAATAGGAAAATTGGTAAAAAATGAACATTTTAAGCTTAATTGACGACAATACCAATAGCACTTCTAGATGGAATTTTGCAAATGCCAATCGAAAGTACATTAAATTACCTATAAAATAAACTTTGGATTATTAGAATTGGACTTTCAGTTTCCAGATAATACATAAAGGATTCAGTAATCTTGATCAATATGTCTAATTTAATTGACGACAATGCCAATAGCATTTCTCGACGGAATTTTGTAAATCTCTATAGTGCATTTGAAAGTATATTAAATTTGCAATAAAATGGTGTCTCAATCATTTTTGTAGGTCCTCCAGTTACTGAGAAACAGTTATCAGCAAATAGACAATATTAAAATAGGAAAACGAGTGTTAAAAAATGAACATTTTAGACTGAATTGACGACAATACCAATAGCATTTCTAGATGGAATTTTGCAAATGTCTAAACGGCAATCAAAAGTACATTAAATTACCTAAAAAATATGGTCTGAATTATTCGGATTGGACTTCTGGTCCCGAGATAATACAAGGGTCCGTGAAATTTCTTTTTCTCAATTTACTGATCCGTAAATCCGTGGGCTACAAAAGTTTGAAAACCCCTGCTCTAGAGTCACCTTTGTTGTATTTTTTGGAATTGACGATAATAGGAGAAGATAATAGTGCTACATACATAATAAAATGTCCGAAAAAAGGAAGGTTCCTTGCAACTCTACAAAACAACTTACCAACATCAGCTAACTGTTCTATGTTACCCTCCTTCGTTAGCTTATCCTTATTCCGCATCTCAATGTAGCTGAGCAGATTCGGATCCAATTCCTTCGCAATTTTCCTCGCACTCTTCCAGTCATCTGCAAGTATGAAGCAATCTATGGCCTCCTTCACGAAATCAGCGCTAATGTAGAGTTGGGCAGCAGCAGCGAACTCTCCAAGTTCCCGCAATCTGAAATTCGCCCCATAATCGTTTAGTGATTGCTGCTCGCCGATGGCAAATCGAATCAACCCACCTTGGTGCCAACTCCCGTATAACTTCTTCTGCTTCGTTGCCGAACAGGAACTTGTTTACCATATCGGCAGCGCGCAGCATTGCGCGCTTAACGATGTCTTCATCCGCAATGCTCGTGTTCACCTGCAGGAGGCATTCGACGGATTGTTTGTGCTGCCCGGCCATTGCGAGATCATTAGCACGCGATAAAATCATCTCCATGTTCAGATCGGCGTTGCCATTTTGGGCTTTAATCGCATTATACTCGCTTTGTAATGCTGGCAGCAAATTCGGCAAGTAATCCTTGCAGACACGCAACGCGTCCATCCACATGTCTGCAAAATTAGAAGATATGTTTAGTATTTAGTAAGAAATTGAGAAGGTTTATGAGATATTTGATGTAATTGGGTCGAATAATAGGAAATGTAAAAGTATACAATGTCTTGAAGTAATATTCTTTGTTTGGTTTGTCGATTAGTTGTTTTTAGAGTGGTAACATAAGGTTTTGCCATTTGGGAAATTACGTTTACTGGTTATTGGCACAGTGTGTAATTTCGATTTTCAGTAGACTCTTGGAGTTATTCTTCAGAATCGATGGTTACTCCTTCAAAAACTTTAGTAAGGAACATCAGGCCAAGATTTTGGGAGTAAGTTAGATGTGGTTTTGGGTCTTGGTGTTGCAAAAAAAATTATGTTCTGTTACCAAAGAGTTCTTTTCATGGGGATTGTTAGACCGAAATGAATATCCGGTGAAAAACGGAAGTTGCTTTTTGTATGGGTTAACTTAACTATACGAATAAGTACCTGCATTCTTGTAACTCTGAACTATCAACTCAGGACTTTGTGCCCGCAACATAAGAGACTCAAAATCCGAGTAGTTCTTCTCTTGGAAACACTGCATCCCTTGAGCCTTCAAAACCTCAACAACAGCTTGAGGTTCATGCGTTTCAGCAATCCGAATCGCACTCTGCCAATCATTCGCATGCGTATACATCAAAATCGCCTCTTTCGGCTTCCCAGCCAAAATAAACTCAGTTTCAGCCTCATTAAACTTCCCATCATCCTCCAATGACATCGCATAGTTGTAATGAACATCATTCTTTTTCGATGGCAAATTCTTACACAGCTGAAACGCAAAGTCATACTGGAATGTCTCACAAGCGTAATCGATGCACGACTCCAGAATTCCAAACTTGGTGAGCAACTTGATGGCGGAATCAATGGGCAGAGTGCGTGCCCAAAGAAAGGCGACTTGATTAGCCGCACTTGCACCACCATTCTGCTTAGCCACCCTGTACGCTTCCTCCCACATGTTGATCGTCCGATACATGTTCATCGCAGCCTTCCATTCGCCCGTGGCGAGGTAATGAATTTCGGCGGCGCGATGCTTCCCCTGTGACTCCATCTGCTGCGCCAGATGCATGTGCGTGGTGGCTAAAAGGTCCGGATGGAACTGCTCGACCAGCCGTATCATGTGGTCATACTGCTCGACGCGTTTGTACATGGTGATGGCCAAATCGGGTGCACTCACAGCCAAATAGAGTTTTTCCGCCTCGCGGAATTTGGCTTGTTGCTCAAGTTTCTCCGCTTGTTTCATGTACATGTCGCCAACGTCGTCCGGGTCCAAATGTTTGGAAGCGATCAGATGCGCCTTGTCCCACTGTCCGGCTTCGTTGTACATGTCCACAGCCTCTTTGTACATCCGCGCCTTCATGTACATCGTCTCAGCAGCCACAAAGTCTTTATTTTTGGCCAGATGCTCACCGATGAGGCTGTAGTACTTCGTAAGGCTGTCGTGCTCATCGACAACTTGGATGATGTGAATCGCCTTCTTCCATTGACGTGCTGCAATCGCAGCATCCAGAGCCTTCAGAGTTGCTCCAGCTTCAATATAGTGACTGATTGCAGCATCCGTTTGTTTGCCTTCGACCAAATGGTCACCCCATTGTTCCTCGAGTGTTACAACCTGCTCGGGATTGATGCTACGTGCCAACTCTACAGCCTTGTTCCAGACTCTTCCCTTCCGGAAGCACTCCATTGCCATCTCAGGTCTATCGAGTTTTATGTAGATTTCAGCAGCCTGTTCAAACAACTCCTGTTTCACCAGTTTCTTCAGGACGTTTGCTACCAGATTCGTGTCCTCCATGAGATCATCGTGGTTCAGCATCAAATTAGACACACGTGCAAGTTTACTAGCTTTGATGTACATCGACAGGGCGCGTTCGTACTTCCCTTCAACTTCCAGCAACTGTCCAGCCTTCTCGAACTGGTTGGTTTTCAACAACAAACTCATATATTCTTCTCGCAACTCCTCAATTTTCGGATACCCACGTTTCTCAGCAGTTGCCAAAGCCTCATCCCATTTGTGTAACTTCTTATACATACTCAACGTCGCCTCTAGGTTTCCCTGCTCTAAATAGATATTTTCGGCCGTTTCCAGATCACCATTGAGTATGGAGAGTTGCGCCCATGCTTCCTGCTGTCCATTCGCACTACTATCTTTCGCCATCTCTTCCTCGATCTGCCGGATGCAGAACACCTTCGAAATGTTACCCAACGCCGCATAGCACCGGTCAATTAGACTCAAATTCTGCTGTTTGACTGCAATGTTGGACAAGTTCCACCACATCGCTTCCGCTTCTGGAGCGTTTCCGATCGTCTCCAGGAAGAGGACGGCGCGGCCGTAGTCGCTGTCGTGGATGGCGGTGCCAAACTCGACGAGACCCTCGTCCAACTCGAAAGTTAAATTGACGTTGCCGTCGATCGCGTACACCTCTGTTCTACCATTGTACCTGACCACCTCGACGACGTCGCCTTTTATGTTCATTATCGTGGGTCGTTCGGGCAAATCGATATTGTACCATACGGCGAGCGTGGTGCCAGCCTGGGCGATCGCCACATCGCTGCTTTCCACCCATTGCACGAAGGTGACACCGCTGAAGATGCACAATTTTCCTCCAGTAGCTATGTCGACAAGAAACAAGCGTTGCTTGATGTCGCGAAAGAGGAGTTTGTGACATGTCTCGCTCAATTCCAACCAGTCGATCTTGGATTCGTGGTTGATCTGAGCAATGTCGATCTGGTAAATTAGATCCTTGATGCAAATAGTCTTCAGATCGACCAAGTAGGCTAACTTTTTGTTATCTGCATTTTGGGTTCGTTCGTTGAGACGCACACTGATCAGATGAGGATTTGCAAATTCAGTTCGGACTGATGCCAAAACTTCATTGCACCCATACTCGATGAGGGATAATTCGCCAGCGTTGAAGATGAGGCAGACGTTGGGGTTCTCGAAGTAGAACTTTTCGTGTTTTCCAGAGTTGTTCCAAGATACCTATATAAGAGTCACTTAAGAGTTATCACTTTAAATATGAAAATCAATTGTATCGTACCTCAGACATCAAATTTTTGGCAATGTCTGCAACCAGAAGTGTACCGTGGGTTCGTGCAACCACGAAGTTATCCCGACCCATTACTTTAAGGTCTTCAATCTCTTTGCCGTAATCGGAGCGCAGGATTAAGCCGGCGCTCTCGTCGTCGAGCACTTTGACGAGGACCTGGCTTGGTCCCACGTAGGTAATTTCCAGTTTATCCTTCCATATCGTGCGCCTCAATACCGATTCGAAGAGGCAAACAAATCCGCTGTGCGAGCCGCAAGCGATGCGCGAGCCATCCTTTTTCCATGCGAGCGCTGTTACTGAATACATATTCGGAATTATCTTCGGCGGTGATTCCTCCCACATCGCCACCGATGGATTCCACGCAAACACGCGCACTTTTTCATAGCCTCCAACAGCCACCGCCTAAGGATGAAAAATATTATGGT